>JAVDBV010062924.1:0-17597 GCA_032619315.1 Piper longum
GCGACCTCCATTGTAGGCCAAGTTGGCCACCACCCGCCCCACAGCATCTACCACGGCCTCCCTTGGCCGTAATGCTCCACCCCTCAACTGCCCCTTGGCCCAGTGGCCGCAATACCACCACCACGGCCTCCACCTGCCCCTTGTATTTTTTAAATTTGTTTTAGGATTTGTCACCAATTTATCATCAAATTTTGGTGTCCATGCTGCCAATTTTTGGTAAACAATCTGTCACCGTTTTGTCGTGAAAATTTAGTTATAATTTGCTATCAAAATTTTCACCAAATATTTTAGTGGTAATTTGTTACTTTTTTATCACTGAACTTAATTAGATGCAAAACCTTATTCGTTGGCAAATACCCTCTTGCCACCAAATTTTACCTTTTTATGACTGAAAATTTTGGTGAGAAATTAACATTTTACCACTAGTGATGGTAAAGATATTCATTTATCTAATTAACTAGTTGAGACGAAAAGAGACCATATATAGTTTAGTTTCTATTTGTTTCTTCTAAGGTAATTTTCATATATACATTACTAAATATCAGTCACCACAGTAAAGAAGTGAGTCGGATTTGTATTTTAAGCTATTTAATAACATGCTGACTTGACCATATGTTGAGCCAAAAAATTACATTGTTGTGATTCTCATAGAAACAAGTAACACTCATGGGAGCATATTTGTTTCAACATTTCGATGTTCGAAAAATTTTCAATGCCGATTTTTAGTCAGTGATTCTCATAACATGAGATGATTTGTTGTTAGATCAAGCCAGTAATTTGTTAAACCTAAAATACACAAAGTTTTTTTTTCAAAAAATAAAAATAAAGGATGAGCAATTATTTCTGAAAGGAAGTTTAATTTGATATTGAATATAATTAAGAAGTGTCATAATAGGAGGAGTTTAGATTAAACTTTGTATGTATTTCTAAAAATGTGTAGAGGACTCTTGAATCTTTCACAAAGAAGAAAGATTAAAAAATACCCTTAATGATATTAGTGTGAAAGCAATTAGGGTCTAATAATGTCCCTCCAAGCTCCCATATCAAGTTTAGGCTCATAAGTTGGGGACTAGGTCCTTCAAACATCCATGCTGCTCGGGTTAATCATATCACAGTTGTAGACATCTACGAAGTTTGCTTTGGGTAAAATGTATCAACTTTTTAGTCACAAACTGTTGCCACAGCTTATATTTCTGTCCACATGAACCCTGGCAAATGGCGATTCCAGAACTGTGTCTAAAACAATCAAAATGCTTGGCACGATTTTGAAAAGTGGAGAAAAACATTTTGTCACGGCTATATCCTATGTCATATCGTAACCGATCAATCACAACGTTTAGCCTTGTCAAATTTTGCAGTGAAAAAAGGCTAAATTCCCAACAGTGTACTTATGCCAACACTAATGTAACATTCTCTTGTTAAATTAGGTCATAAAGAATGATCATTAAGAGGGGCTGCAATACGAAAACGGGGTAGCCACATGAATGTAAGCCACATCAGGTAAAACATACGAGAATTTAAAATCCTCACTAGTATAAAATGGGCTTTTGCCACAATGAAATTTTGGCACAGTTAGTATCGTGACAAATTAGCCACCTCTTTGCCACTGTTCTATCGTGGCAAATTACTATAATCACAGGCAGCCACGGCAAGTGGTAGTAGTAGCCAAAATTTCTTTATTGAAATAACCTCGTTAATAATGTGGCAAATCCGTGGTCACCACCCTTTTGCTCCTCTTATTTTTTTTTGTTTTTTAGTGAATCCTATGCTCTTGTTGGTTTGTGAAAAATAAAAACAATTATACACCACAAAATTGGTCTTAATAAGATATCTTATGTGAGACAATATATGGAAAATTATTCTTGCATATATTACTTTTTTTAGGAGTTGAAATTAATAAATATATAATTTATATTGCTTTGAAATATTGATTTAACTACACTATGACAAATGGTGTTTACTAAGTTATGTTACTTCACCCGGGAAGTCTTATAAATCCTTACACAACTACTCTCATAAGATATTGACCGACCTTGTCCAACCCACACATTTTATAGCCACTATAAGACGGACCAAGAGCTCGCAAGGGAGTTTTATAAATACTGTCTAATCATGTACGAAGGATGCATAGCAATAGATGCGGAGTAGCTCTCTATGTTTAAGGCTTCAAATACATGCAGTAGGTTTGTAAAATGTTTGTCTACCAAAGCAACATGGGCCATGCATGGCTTGTCTCGCAGAAATAGCTACAAGATGCTGCAACTTGCTCAACACATGTTGTATAAATATATGATCAACTGGCTTCTGTTGCAGGGACATTACAGCTAGGAGGAATATCTGGGAAAACTTGCATTTGCTTCCATGTTCAGAAAATGCACCGCGATTAGGAACAATGCTTAATACTTACAAGAAGTTGCCATGAAGCTCCCCCTAAGGATTGATTAACTAGAGTAATATAGATGTCTCTTACCTCAATGCGAGCCCTTCATTTAGATCTACAAACATCTGCCACTTCTTATATTTGACATTGTTTACAATAATACGACAGCTTAATTAATCAACAAAACCCATCAAGTTGTCGAAGCACTGCTGGTAGGAAGCAAATCCACCTATCTTCATATATAAAAGTACAAAATACATGTATGGTACGTTAGTACGTACGTACAATTATGCTCTGGATATATAAATATACGATCTGCGTCTCAAGAGGTGCAAAGCATCAGCATTCAGAGCCAACAGTGAGCTGAGCACTCAACTTAACCATTAGACAGATGTGCAGATATCACACAATGAGAGCCATTCCCTGGTCTGCAGAGAGAGCCACCAAAGCCTATCTCCGATCCCTCAAAATGGTAAGCTTGGGATAGCATCCTATTAGAAAAGATTAAGGGTAGTCCGTTTTATCTTTTATTGTGTTAAGGAATTATTAGATCAAAAGGAAGGGTCTATGTAGCTTACTTTGCATTTTTATGAGAGAACTAGAACATTTTCGACTTAATTCCTATCTCATTTTAGAGATGAATCTGAAAATGGTTGTTGCTCAATCCATGCAGGGAAACCAAAGCAAAGAGCCCAATTTGTCCGAATTCGTATCAGCAATGGCTGCTGGCAACAACTCGCAGCTCATGGTGGAGGCATGTCACGGCGCAGCTGGTGCGACTACGTTAGCTCTAGTGGCAGCTGCCCAGCAAACAGGCGGCAGAGTGGTCTGCATTCTACCCACCTCTAGGGAACTCCGGCGATCCAAAGAGGCGGTCGGCGGCTATTCAAAATTCGTCGAATTCGTGGTCGGCGACGCTTCCACCGTCCTCCTATCCGACTACTCAAGGGCGGATTTCGTGCTCATAGACTGCGACCTAGAGGACCATGAGGGGGTGCTGAGGTCGGCCGAGGTGGGGCGGGGAGGCAACGGAGTTGTCGTTGTTGGGCACAATGCCTTCCATAGTGGATCATGGCAAACATCTGAATGCAAGACACCGATGCTGCCCATTGGAGATGGAGTGCAGGTTGCTAGAGTTGGTATTGATGGCTGTAAGAGAACAATTTCTAGTAGAAGTGACTCCTCAATTGGAAGGAGGAGCAAATGGGTGGTGAAGATTGATGAGAACACTGGAGAAGAACATGTATTTAGAGTCACAAGCCCCAAGTTGGGAGGGCAGATAGCATAAGCTTCCTCCTCCCCCAACAATTAGCATTGCAAATCTAATATGTAGGAACTGCCTATTACTAACATGTATGCATTCAATTATAAGGCGTCAAGTTTTCTTGTTACTCTGCTTGTAATTGTAGATATTGATTTAATGCGATAGCTTTCATGTTCTGTTCTGCTTTTCTCTCTTATTTATTTTGTTTTTTCGGGGTTGTTATACAACAGCATTCGTGGCAAAAAATTATGCGTTTAAATAAACATAAAATTTTAATTATTATTATGTGAATACATTGTCAGTCCCGATAAAAGAGTGGTAGGGAGTGGCGTGGCATCCAGCTATAAAACTTAACTATTCGTAATCGCAAAGATCCTACTTTAAGATCCATGTATCAAATGCTTTTCTTTACCGTTCAAGAAAAAGAAAAAAAGGAAAAAAGAATATACATAATTTGGTCTATATAAATTATTCTGCGTATATGAAAACCGCCCACAGTGCTTTCTATAAACAAGATTTGGTATTACATCAAAACCATAATTAACAAATGGAACTGTAACAGCTAAATTTCAGCATTGTATGAGCTATATACATATACAGCCTTTTACTTCACAACCACCTTCTTTCATATACGCAGATATTAGCAAAAAGGCATCATAGCGTTATCACATGAAATTTTTCTCAACTAATTTATTCAGTTCCTCCAATTTCTGCAAAATTTGTGGGTTCATTAAATCTCTAGCCTCTCGTATGAGAGTCCCCTCTCTGCTAAAATGGTATGCATCAACCACACTCCTTATCCAGGTATGAAGCTTTTCTGGAGTTCTGTAAAATAACAAAAGGAAAACGACAAAAAGAGATGATGGAAAGAAACACAGAGCATATACAATCAATTGAAAAGAATTAATTTGAACTTACATATACAAACTATCAACATCCTTCTTGAAAAAAATCTCCAAAATTGGAGATCAACAATATCGAATACAAGATATGAGAAAATTATGCCTCAGAAATAATATAAAATAAAATCACAAAAGAACAGAAATTCAACGTGGAAAACCCTCCTACAATCGAGAGTCAAAAATTACGGGGCAATAACCAACAATTCACTACTTCAACTAAAGATTACAGTCATCAAACATATATAGATGTACAAGAAAATAATTCACACACCTTATACTATTGAGATTATAAAATTTCACTCTCTCAATACTCAATATAAGATTAAATTTGTGAATTATTTCTCTCTTCTTTTATCTATATATCTCTTTTTATCTTTCTTTTGCTTGTAATTTCTTCTGCTTGTTTTGTTTTTTGGAATGAGGCAAATGAAACTCAATTTATAGAGAAACTTTGAGACCTTTCATCCTCCATAAAATAACTAACAGGCATCTCTGTTAATATTCTGAAATTTCTTTAGTATTCCAAGTGTGACAATGAGTTACATATCATTAATACAATTACACATATTAACAATCTTCTACTTGGAGTCCGATTGGAATAAACCATTTCGATTCTTCCTCCACTTGTTCGTTGTATAAGTCCACCAGCATGTTAGTGCAAGTTCACAAAAGTTGAGCAAAACCTCAACTTTTGTCCCTCCACCGATTTGGTCAACATGTCCGCCGGATTCTTTTTGTCATCTATCTTTCCCAACTTCAGTTTACGTTCTTCTAACAAAGATCTGATAAAATGATACCTCAACTGAATATGTTTGGTCCTAGAATGAAATGCTGAGTTCTTGGCTAAATGGATTGTACTTTGACTATCTCTGTACAATCTGCAATCAACCCCATTAAAACCTACCTCATTCATTAAAGTTTTGATCCAAATATACTCCTTGCTAGTTTCTGTAGCAGCCACATATTCAGCCTCAATTAAAGATAGAGCAACTATGTTTTACAATTTGGAAACCCAACTCACTGCGGTTCCACCAACTGTAAAGATATATCCGGATATACTCCTGCCATTGTCTCTATTCCCAACATGGTCCAAGTCTACATAACCTTGAATATCAATATTATCACCCCAAAAATACAAACAGTAATTAGAAGTTCCTTTCAAGTACCTGAAAATCCATTTCACTGCCTCCTAGTGTTCTTTTTCTGGGTTCATCATGAATCTACTCACTACTCTCACTGCATGTGCAATATCTGGTCTTGTACTCACCATAGCATACATAAAACTTCTAATAGCTGAAGCATAAGGCACCTTTTTCATGTGAGCTTTATCCTCCTCACTCTTAGCACATTGTTCTTTGGGCAATTGGAAACTACCCAAAGTAGTAGTCACCGGCTTAGATTCATTCATGTTGAATCTCTCAAGAACTTTCTTTACATACCCTTCTTGAAATAACCACAACTTATTGTTCTTCTTATCTCGGGTAATTAGCGTCCCAAGAAATTTTTTTGCTTCACGTAAGTCCTTCATGGAAAAACTTTTGGCTAACCTCATCTTGAGACTAACAATTTTTTCCATACAAGTCCCTACAACAAGCATATCATCTACATACAAAGTCAAAATAATATAATCCCCATCATTAAATTTTTGTAGATATACACAGTAGTTTGAATTGCTCCTAGCAAATCCATTATCCAACATAAACTTGTCAAATTTTAAATACCACTGCTTTGGTGCTTGTTTGAGTCCATATAGACTCCTCTTCAATTTGCACACCATGTTTTCTTTACCTTTGACTTCAAATCCTTTTGGTTATTCCATATAGATCTCCTCCTCTAAATCACCATGAAGGAACACTACATTTACATCAAGTTGCTCTAAATACAACCCCTTTACAGCCACAATGCTCAAAATAATTCTAATAGAAGTCATTTTTACAACAGGTGTAAATATATCATGAAAATCAATCCCTTCTCTTTGACCAAAACCTTTCACCACAAGTCTTGCCTTATACCTTTGTACACCACCGGCTTCAGACTTGACCCGATAGATCTACTTGTTTTGTAAAACCCTCCTTTTTTGTGGCAACTTCACTAATTCCCATGTATGATTCTTCTCCAACGATGACATCTTATCCTTCATGGCCAACTCCCACTTAAGATGAGCTTTGTCACTCATGGCTTCATCATAGGACTCTGGTTCTCCTCCATCAGTATACAAAACATGCTGTACAATTAAATTTAATTTCCGAGTAGGCTTTCTAACCCTTGTGCTCTTCCTTAGTTCAGAAGCAACAACTATCTCTTGTGGTGGCTCTGAGTCATCATTTTCAACCTGTGCATCAGAATATTCAGTATCTGATTCATCATCATTTGGTTGATTAGCTTGTGACTCATCTTCTTCTTCGATCTCATTAGAAGATAATTGTTCCTCATCACTTGGAACAAATCCTTGACTTTCAGCTCTTAGCATCTCTTCATCTGTCTCATCAAGCTCCATATATTCTTTTTCTTTCGACTCCTCATGCTTTTCTTCTTTCATGTCTTTGTACATGCACTCTTCATTGAATACTACGTCCCAACTTCGAAACACCTTGTTGTTCTCAAAATCCCACATCCGGTAATCATATTCATCACCTTCATATCCAAGAAATACACACTTGAGAGACTTTGAATCAAGCTTCTTTCTTGATTCCCTGTCAATATGTGCATATGCAATGCAACCAAAGATTTTAAGAAAAGAGTAGTCAACTTTCTTACCATACCATACCTCTTCCGGTATTTTTCCATCTAAGATGCTTGATGGACTTCGGTTGATTAGATAGACAGTTGTATCCACAGTAGCACCCCAAAGATGTAAAGGGAGCCCAGCATGAACCCTCATGCTTCTCGCTCGCTCTAGGATGGTCCTGTTCATTCTCTCCACCACCCCATTCTGTTGTGGTGTCCTTGGCACTATCTTGATCCTTCTAATCCCTCACTTTTCACAATAAGAGTCAAACTCCTTAGTGTAATATTCTCCTCCATTATCCAACAGAAGACATTTCAATCTCAAACCTATTTCATTCTCAACTCGGGCTTTCCATATCTTGAAAATGCTAAAGACATCTAATTTTCTTTAATAGTGTAGATCCATGTCTTCCTACTAAAATCATCAATGAAGGTAACAAAATAGAAATTACCTCCAAAAGATTTACCATGGGCTAGCCCCCAAACATCCGTATGAACCAACTCCAACCTTTTGGATTTTATCTCGCGCCCACCCTTTGTAAAGCTGACCCGTTTCTGTTTACCAAAAACATAGTCTTCACAAAAACCAAAGTTAGAATCAATTATACTTGTCAAAATCTTCTTGGAATGTAAGATCATCATCCCACTCTCGCTCAAGTGACCAAGAATTCTATGCCATAACGTTGTTATGTCATTCTTCTCAGCGGGCAAAGAAACAAACTGATCTACCTTGGTAGACAATGGGTAAAGTGTGCCCACCGCCTTCCCCTTGATCACCACCAATGCTCCCTTGAAGATCTTCCATTGATTGTTTTCGAATGTGATTTTATAGCCCTCTTGGTCTAGCTTGTTAACAGATATAAGATTCTTCTTTAATTCAGGTATATACCTGATTTTCTTGAGAATAAGTTTACCTTTACCATGCATCTTCAAATGAATTACTCCCTTACCTTCAATTTTGCACTTCTGACCATTACCAATTGTTATATATCCACAATCACTATTGACAAAATCACAAAACTATTCTTTGTGAGAAGCACAATGAAATGAAGCACCTGAATCAATATACCATGTATCTATATTGTAATCAACATGAGCAGATAAACACAATTTCTCTTCATGACCATCAACAACATTAGCTACATTCTTGACTCGCTCGGGACAATCCTTCTTTACATGTCCTTCCTTATCACAAAACCAACAAGTAGGCTTACCCTTGAATTTTACCTTGGATTTAGAGCGCCCTCGGTTCTTAGGACCTTTACTTTGACTTCTTCCTCTTTCTTTGCCCTTGCTTTTGTCCACCGACAAAGTTGTGCCCGATATGGACGGTGTGTTATCTACCATGCTTCTCTTCATCATCTCCTGATTCAAGATTGATCCTAGCACTTCATCAAACTTTAGTTTTTCTTTTGATGCATTACTTATAGATGTAATTACTGTATCCCAACTCTCTTCGGGCATCCTTAAAGAGACAAGCTTCCTCAACAAAAATAACCTGTTAGAGGTTGATGACTTCTCATAAACACCAGCTAATGCCTCCATCAACCCTTTGACGATCGTTTATTTTGAGACATTAAACGTCACCGACTGTGTTAAATATAATCGGATAATGGCTAAGGCTCGCCTATCCAATAAGGCCCACTCCTCGGCTGACATCGTTTTTGGGCTTGGTACCTACAAGCGGTTGATGTAGTTGCTTCTCGTATAGATGATCCTCAATCTGCATCCTCCACCATTGATAATTTGTTCCATTAAATTTCTCAAATTTTCCAGTCTTGGAACTGTCCCCATGACTCCCACTCAAATCAAGATTCGATTGAATGAAACTCAAAGTTCCCACAGACGGCGTCAATTGTTGAGAAAAATCCTCAAAATTGGAGATCAACAATAGCGAACACAAGATATGAGAAAATTATACCTGAGAAATAGAATAAAACAAAACCACAAAAGAGCAGAGATTTAATGTGGAAAACCCTCTTTCAATCGAGAGTCAAAAACTACGGGGCAACAACGAACAATTCACTACTTCAATCAAAGATTACACTCATCAAACATATAAAGATGTATAATAAGATAATTCATACACCCTATAATATTGATCACAAGATTTCACTCTCTCTAAATACTCCATATAAGATTAAACTTGTGAGTTATTGCCCTCTTCTTTTTTCTCTATATCTCTCTCTATCTTTCTTTTACTTGTATTTTCTTCTGCTTGTCTTGTCTTTTAAAACGAGGCAAATGAAGCTCAATTTATAGAGAAGCTTCGAGACCCTTCATCCTCCATAGAATAACTAATAGCCATCTCTGTTAATATTCCGAGATTTTTTTAGTATTCCGAGTGTGACAATGAGCTACATATCATTAATACAATTAGACATATTAACAATCTTTTCCTTCAAGTTCAACTCCTGGAGTAAATGCATCACTTAGAGCAGATAACTGCAATCATCAATGGTGAGAAGATGCTTGAGTATCCGAATCTCTTTTGGCATGAATCTGTGAAGGTTTCCTCTGGCAGTCATGTACTAGGGATACAAGATATCTTTCACCTATATTTTTCAGGGGGTAAAAACACAGCTCTAATGATCATAGAATGTCTAGACAGTGCTAAGAGAACATTCAGTGAAATACAATATTATCCCTGTCTATATCCAGTGGCGTACCTCATCCTTCATCATATTTGACTCTTTCGCTGCAGACCAAACCTTGGTAAGCATCAAAACCAGGGCAGATGCAAGTTCTTTCTTCTCTTCGAAAGTGTCAATCCTTTTGCAAGCAATGACAAGTGTTGGAGAATTTATATCTTGGAATTTTAGCTCAGCAGCTTTCATAAGATTGAACCGCAGCCAAGCAAATATTCCCAAGCTTTGCTAAGCTAGTAAATGAAGAAATGGGCAATGTTCATATGACTAATCACAAGCTATTAAAGAAACACCTTATAAACAAGGTGAACATTAAATAAAATCTAAAATGAGTAAATCAACAACAATAACAAACAGCGACAACATCTTATCCTAACAATGCAAGGACAGTGGCTTGGATTTGGTAACATTATATCAGTTCCTCCCACATCAAGTGGCAAATTTATACATTAATTAAGTCACTGGTTTTTATGCCAGAAGACATCCTGCCGTAACCCTCTTATTTTTCAGGACATTTATTAGGTCCTGAGTGATGTACTGACTAGTATAGTAATAAATACCGGACCAGGCCGGTCCAACGCGATATGCCGGGGACCGGGCCAAGATCCAGTCCAATATCGGGCGTCAAACTGGGTTGCAATGAACCCGATTTGAAGCCTTTGCTGTTACCGAAAATTGTCATCACCAATCCAACCAAACCGACCGATCCGTTGCTGAATCAGGTTTTGTCCATAGAAGCTTGGTTTACATCGAGGGGCGAGGGCTGGGCTTATTTATAGATGAACAGATTCTATGTGCCTGAGCTTTGTGGGAGATGTGAGAGTATTGTGAAAGGACATGTACTCCACATAATGGTGCACAACTTACACGTGGAAGTGTTTTTTTTTTTCTTTTTTTTTTTTGTCCATTACGTGAGAAAGTTGAGTTGTGAAACCCATCTCCAGGTCTAAACTCTCTTGGTTGTATTGTTCAATATATAATTTAAATTTAATTTCGTGAATACCTTTTAAAATTACTCTAGGCTAGATTTAAAGAATTTTTTTTAATTATGATTAATTATATTTTCTCAACCATTTTATCATAAACTAAATAAATATTAATTTTTAAAAAACTCCAGTAGACTTGAAAGATTTCCCACGATTAAGGATAAATTTAACTTTTTTTGTGCCTATGTTGTTATAATTTAACTATGATCTAGTTAAGTCCGCTCGTGAACTTTTAGATTAATTTATTTTAAAATAAATCAATGTATTTTAATATTGAAATACAATAAATTTTATTATTATTGAATACAAATGAGGGAATGTGATACCCCATATCCGGCTCGATTGCTCGCGAACCGGAGCATTACGGATCCCCGAGTAGATCTATTCTCGACGTCTCAAGATGGAAGTAACTAATCGCTATGCATAGATGAATACGCTAAACCCTAACATGTTACTATATAGATAATATAACAACCAGTTTCATACAAAAATAATTATGATAAAAATCAATAAATTTTTTTGAAATAAAACTGACATAATCTCCTCTAAAAGTGTAATTAAGGGACACCTTATCAAAATATGTATAAATATATACATCAATATACATTTATTGCATCATACTTTTGATATAAAAATTTAATTCTGTCACATCATAATATTCTACATTTTGGGTCTCAACCCACGTATAGATTTTGATTCTATTCACATTTCACATTTTATCATTGGACCTATACACTAATATATATTTCGAATCATAATATTACTATCCATTTCTATTTATCAAAATCTGCATCACGTCATCTTTTCTATCACACAATTTTATCACAAAAATTTCATTTTCATAATAACATAATAAAACAATCAAAACATTCAAAACAAACATTCTATCAATGAGCATAAAGGTGCGCAAGGTACATCATTGAACCTCCATCCAAGCTAATGTATCTGGTGTTCAATCCTTACTTACATATATATAAAAAAAAACTTCAATGAGTATTACTCGTCAAAAAATATAATTTCATAG
Organism: Piper longum; assembly: GCA_032619315.1. Taxonomy (NCBI): domain Eukaryota; kingdom Viridiplantae; phylum Streptophyta; class Magnoliopsida; order Piperales; family Piperaceae; genus Piper; species Piper longum. The sequence continues at coordinate 11,932 of JAVDBV010062924.1, forward strand.
CAAACTGGTAAATAAGAGCTAACTCTCATTTTGAAGGAAACATTTATATACTTCTCGTGAACACTCCTAAGGGCATCTACTGAGGAGCCACCCAGATATAGACCTGATAGCGTCCCGAACTGATTGGTCTAAAGTCTAATGCCTACCTCGTCATTTTCTCATTTTCCTAGTCCCTTGGGACTACCAGTATATCCTAAGCCATCTCCTTTCCACTATAATTCTCCTGACCTTGAGCACGAAAGCCGAGTACTCTCAGGCAATTCCCTTTAGTACCCTTTGAACTACAAGTCCGAACGTACGTTGTACTAAACGGTACCCATAAATCTCCATATTTCTCTGGGTATACGGAACTCAAATTGGGAGTTGTCTAGATCCTCGAGATTGGAACAGTTGCTCACTAATCTAGAGCCAAGCTTTAACTAGGGCGTGCACCCACTCATGGTACGTACGAATTGGATTTCCCATCTCTCGTCTCAGTGAAATGTGATAAAACTACATATAGGTCAGGAAAGGGATTTATATAGTGTCCAAAGGCAAATTATGGTGGTTCTTATTTTCAAAATCAAACTCGAGTGGTCTCATCCTCGAGGATTATTAATCCGAAATATAGGTTAATTAAATAACTCGTGTTAAGCAGGATCCAATAAAATACTGTTTAGCTCGTCCTGCAAATAATAAAACAAAACACAATAGAATAGAGAGTAAAATGAGGAACGAATTCTAAACAGACCTGACAGAAACTCTAATTGTTTCCACACACATAAGCGGCAAGCTCCTACTTCGTACTATACATCAAATCTAGAAACTAACGCTCACGTATGATGCATTCACGCATCTTATAGCATACACATATCAATCATACATCAATCTCATATAAGTTTCCCTACTTTACATGACATTATATTATGACACTTACTTAGTTTACTTAATTAGTTCCTTAATATTCGTTTTAATACAATTCAATCAAGCAAATTTCATGTTTTTATTTATAATAACATAAAAAACTCGTCAACTCATTAATCCTAGAATGTTGTGCTAATAATTATCATCTTTAATAAATTACGTTGGAATTAATTATACCTCACATCGTTGGCAATTGGTGACAACTAGGGTTTCGTCGCACCACTTGAGACTTGAATTCGGTACTCGTCGCGTCCGAAGTTCTATCGGGTTCGACTAAATAAATTCGGTGAGAACTCTCGCAAATTTCAGTGAATCCGAATTTTTGGCAACTTACTGGCGGTTTCTTGACAAATCTTTTGACGGGGCAATCGCGGCTATGGGTTGACACAGGCTCGGCAAGCTCGACCCAACAGTGGTGGCAGTGAGGGCAAAAAAAGTTTTATTTACAAAAATACCACCGACCATCATCCCGACCTTTTCTCTCCAAACCCTGATCGCTGCTCCACTCTCACTGCTGATGCCGCCTCCGACCGCCACACCACCACGGATAGACACTGCCAAGCTCCACCGTGCCATCGCCATGCCACCCCGAATCCCCCCAGCCATCGTCCGGCATCCATGACATCAAATTGATGAGTGATCGCCCCACCCATCTCAATGCGATTTGCCACTATCCGCGTCGCTCTCTCTCCACCATGCTGTCGACGCCTCCCCTCAACTCCCTCATCATTTCCCCCAGATCGAGTGCCGCCGTTGAGGCCCAATCGGACAAGCCAACCGAGCCTGACTGACTCATCACCGTCGCCGTCAGTCATCGTCATAACATCACAATGACATGCTATATAACTAATAACCCACCTAAAATACTCTGTAACGTGACCTAATACATAATTCGGCTTAAAAATAATTCTACGGTTTACTACTAAAATAAAAAAAATCTGGACGTCCTCTAATATATTCTGAAACTCATTATTCTATTGCCTTATTAACATTATCATTATATACTTAGGTATACATAACATATGACCGGCCTCGGCTCACTATACATGTTGTGAAGTTAGCTTTACTGAAAATAATAGTCGAACCGATCAATTTAGCCAATAAAACCTTAACTTGGGTCGCAGGTTTTGCTCAAAAGATATAACATGAATGTATAGCAAAAAAATAATATAAAAAAGAAATTATTATTATATATTAAAAAATGTTGAATATTTGTTAATTTAATATAAGATGATAATTATTTTGGTAGAACATTTTTAGTTTATTGCGATTTTGGGACTCTCGAGTAGAACTTTGGATAAGATTTTTAGAATTACAACTTTAATTACCTTGCCGTTTCGGTTTAGTATATATTTTTTATATTATATATACTTTTTTTTTTTTGCGACGACGGCGTATTCAAGTGTATTATTATGTTGCCACATGTCAAGAGCGGAGAAGGGCACTTTAGCTGATAAAAATACCATTTTACCCTTCCGTCTTCCGGATATTTCTCTCGTGTTTTTAACTCATCTGGGGAGTTTTTTACTATTTTTCGGCCGATCATGTGCTGCAAGTCATGCTACCACTGTCAATCCCAGCTACGTTTTCCGATCAATGCCACTGCCGACCACCAGGCCGTTCTCTAGAAATCAGAGGAAAAGTCGACGTTTAGCTCACAGTTGCCGACCATGCACCGTCATTGATATCTGTTGTTGGGAGTTCCTCAGCCACCGGTCTCACCACCAACGAGACCCCCGTGTCTAGGTTGACAGAGCACCGTTGACACCGACCATTCTCGTTGCCGGAGTCGTTGTTGGCGACCTCTCCACATTTTTCCGATAGTCGCCTTTCGGGGCCAATTCCGGCCGACCGGAGCCTCGATCGCCATCGCCGTCACCACCATCGTGACCGCTGTCACCGGCTCTACCCATCGGTACCTTTGCGGCTCCGATTGACCACTGTTCACCGTCGTCACCGCCAGAAGTCATCGACTTTCGAGCAGAATTCTAGCCGGCCACGCCTGCCGTTGCAGCTGCTGACTACCCCGACACCTTCACCGTCGTCAGGGCTACCGATCCTGACCATCGGCCTGCCATGAAATATATCCGTTCCTAGGGACTGCTCGAGCTCAACACCGTCACCTGCGAGCCCTTTTCCAGCTCGATTCCTGCCATCTCCGGCCACCATCCCCGTAGACGTTGTCGTGGACTCGTTGGCAATCCTCCCACCGATCGATTCCAAACCCTCGCCACTGTAGGATACGCCACTGTTGCCAGATATGTCTCCTGCCACCTTGCCGGCGTCGAGCACGATCGGACACAGCTGTCTGACCCGATCCGAATCATTATCAGAATGACCCGGACCGAGTTGGTTCATCTTGAATCCATTGTTTCACCTCCCTTTTTGAACGGTTCACGGTACATTTCTTGATATCTGATAATTCTAGACATACATATCACTTCGTTGCATATTTATGATATGTTAATATTTTTTTGACTAGCTAATTATTTTATTGTATTTTCTGATTATTGAATTGATATTTCTATCTCTTGATTGAATTGACTGATCAATATCAGATTTATTTTACTGTATTTTCTGATTATTGAATTGATATTTCTATATCTTGATTGAATTGACTGATCAACATCAATTTAAGTTGTTCAAATTTATGCAAGCTTTTGTTGATCTACTAAGCATTATTTAATTTAATGCTTAGTTTATTGATCTAAGTGTATTTTGAGTATGGTATTTTCTGTACTATTAATTTGATTCGTGTATGTCAAGTTTTTTTAACCATATAATTATTTTTTTGTCTTTGACTGTTTTAAGATTGACTGTAGATGTTTCTAGATTCAGACTACCCTTTTACATGACTGTCCAATTGTTTAATTAGTTGACCAATTGCGAGTATTTGACCATTAACTAGTCAACTCTTCATTGTATGACTAGTTAACTTTTTAACCGTTGACTATTTGACATTGATCGATTGATTATTTGACTATTTGACTACTTGGCTATAATTGGCCATTGATTAATTAATCAAATTATTCAGTTATATTGTTATGATTGTGAAGAACACCGGATCATATAGACTAACTAAGTTTGGATATCCGATTAGATACATGAAGCTCGCTTGTTGATGATAATGGGCAAGTAGGAGCTAGAATACGAGTCCATTGGACTCGCTCTCAGTTTCCTATTAAACGAATATCATATTTTGGATCTCATGAATTATGTAGAGTTTTATTAAATCTCACATAATTGTGTTGTTAAACCAATGAAATTATAGTCATTATTACTGATATCGTATTGCTACTGTTACTGTACCATTTGTGTCGTCGATTTCGATATCATTACTGTTACCATTACCGTCTGAAATATTGCTATAATTATCATTATTGTTATCGTTAGTTAGTCGTTATTATTATTCTTAAAGATATCATTACTATAATTATTATTGCTACTACATCTGTCATGACTATTATCGTTATTATTATTATTATCGTTACTATTGGTATTATTGTTACTAATACTAATATTGTTTCTATTATTATATTGTTACTAAAATTGATCTTGTCATTGTTATTAATATTGTCAATGTCATTGCTATTGTCACCATTGTTCTACCGATACTGTTACAATCTCTATTGTTACTATTATACCCAACAGAATGTCCACGTACTTATTATTACTCCTTCAGATGTTAACTGATGTCCAAGAGCCCTAACACTATTTTCAAGGATTACAGATCCATTCTAAATTGTGTTGTGGATTGTTACTATCCCTGTATATATGTTCTCTAAAGAGAAAATTACTGTTTTACTTTTGTTTATGATATTATCTAGGGATTACTATATTATTTTGTATTGTACCACTTTATTGTTCATACTATATTATTATATTGTTCTGGACTATACTGTATTACTAATTGTTCTATAATATGTGGCAAATGCTTGCCTAGGTCAAGTAAGCCTTCATTGCTTTCAATATCATTATTATGACCATTACCATCTATCATATCATTACTATTACCATTATTATTATTGTTACTTAGTTTTATCATTATTGTTGAAGATACCGTTACCATAATTGTTATTGTTGGTGTTACATCTGTCATGACTATTAGTGTTATTATTATTCTTATCATTACATTTGGTGTTATTGTTATGATACTAATATTGTTTCTATTTTTGTTTTGATGCCATGATATTGATATTGTTTCTATTATTGATATTGTCAATGTCATTACTATTTTCACCATGGCTATAGTGATACTGTTAGAGTTTCTAATGTTACTATTATACCTATTGACAGAATGTCCAAGTTCCTATTAAATGTCCAAGTACTTATTATTACTCCTTCACGTGTTGACTGATGTCCAAGAGCCCTAACACTATTTTTAAAGATGACAGATCCATTCTAAACTGTACTGTGGATTTTAACTATCCCTCTATGTACGCTCTCTAAAGAGAATATTATTGTTTTACTTCTGTTTATGATATTATCTTGAGATTATTATATTATCCTTTATTGTACCATTTTATTCTTCATTATGTATTATTATATTGTTCAGCACTATAGTATATTACTAATTGTTCTATAATATGTGGCAAATGCTTGCATAGGTCAAGTAAGCCGCCATTGTCTTATTAATATTCTCCTTGGGATGGTATTTATATATGATTTGATATTATGAGCTATCTACAATTCATATGCTAATATATTAATTTTGTGAGGACTAGTAATGATTGTTATTGGTTTTATATATATATATATATATA
>JAVDBV010062946.1:0-13560 GCA_032619315.1 Piper longum
GTGGGGCGGAGCCATGACTTTGGTTGGCGGTAGTTCTTTGGAATTAGCTAGAGAGGCTGGGGTGAGTGGGTTTAAATGGTCAATTCTACGTGGTGGCTTGTAGGTCAATATCGAACTTTGTCTGTGCAAATAGAAAAAGAAGGAAGAGTGACATAAATTTTGGCAGAAATTTGAATAGACAACTAGCTAAAGAATCGCGTGATATATATTTGAAATTTATGGATAATATACATATTAAAATGGATAAAATATAGTTTAAATACTCTAATCTTACACTTACTCAATTCGGCATGTCACGGAGCTTCCGACTCCAGACATTTATACTAAATATTAAATTAAAAAATATATAATTTGCATAAATTAAAATTATAGATTTAGTTAATACATAATAAAAATAATATATTTTGATGACATTTTTTATTTGACTAGGGAAGTCAGTCATAAGCTATGGAGTTGAGTCGAGTCTGCTTATGAAGTTTGTGAAGGTAAAAAAGAGTTTTAAAATTATTGTATAAAACTAATTTAAAAAATATTAAGAAATTATTTTAAAATAAAAATAATGTATATTTTTATTTAATTTTAACAAAAAAATAGTTATATAAAAATATTAAAAGTCATTTTAATTTTAATAAGTAAAAAATTTTAATAATTAAATGGTATTTATTTTTGTAAATATTTTTAATTTCAATAGAATTATACTCAAAGATTTTTTAATTATAAATGAATAAATAAAAATTTATAAAAAAGAAGTATGTATTATTAAGTAACAAACTCTGATTCAAGTAATATAATAATGAATACATTAAAGTTTGTAAATATCTTTACACTTCCTAATTTTGATAGATTTATCCTCAAACACTTCCCTAATGATAAATAATAACAATAATTTCTATTTAAGTAAGACTTAATCGGTTCATAAAACTATTGTGGGACCAAAATCAACTATGACACAAGAAAAAATGAAGCATGATCAAAGTGGAAAAAATACTAGCACTTTAATATAAGGTGATTGATTTGATGTTGCATCATGCTGGATACATGTTAGATATACATTTCGATATTAATTAAGTTATCATCGAATAGGGAGCTAAAACAAATAATTTTTTTTTAAAATTTTGTTTTGAATGTTATTCTTTAATTTATGTACTTTTTAAATAATATAAGAATAGCTATTCTTATCAGATGACTAAACTGACCTCTAACAAGATAAATCCTAAAGAAATGATAAGAGATATATTATAATAATTTGACATTTAAAAAAATAATTATATTTTGATTGGTTAAATCTTCTAATTTTAATTAGAAGCTAATCTTGAGTTCCACTTTTATTAATATAGTCAAGATGTTGTACAACAAACAATTTGTAATATAGATAAATTTTAATTTTATATCCAAACTCAAATAATTGAATAATGACATAAGTTATAATAATTTTAACATCATATATATAGTCTCTAATTGACTTTAATTATAAATCCTAATTGAATGAGAAGATACACTATAATAATTTGATTTTTATTTTATTTTTTGAAGGCAAGTAAATTGAATCTTTTTAGTATGAAGTTAGAATTAAGGTACCCTCTACAGTGAAGCGTATTATTATTATTTTTTTTATAGAAAATTAGAAATTAAGGTTAGTCAAGTAATCTGTGACCATTCACACTAGGAGGTATTTTTATTATTTGTTTTATTTTTATTGTAGATTAATGGGCTAAATTTCTTATTTTTAATTACAAGTGAGTATTGTGTTTTGCTTTTATTAATAAGAGTTGATTTTTAGCTGTTTTTTTGCTAAAAGTGATCGATCATCTCAAATTAATATCTCTCTTTTTTTAATGTAAAGTGATTAACATCTCTTAACATTTGATTACTCGTCAAATTGACTTGTCTGCTAGCGTGTCATCGTATTAATTGGATGACATAATATAGTTTTGTTTTACTTTATTAATGATGTATCAATCAAAAATAGGTATAAAGCATGACATAATAAGTTTGGTTTTATAGCAAAAAAAAAGAGAGATGGTTTTGTTATGGTACGTTAAGTACCTACTGTCCTGAAATATAATTTATATACCAAATTAATGATTAGTCAAATGGAAAATATTGTAATTCGATTGATTGAAAGCTCGAGGTTTCATGGCTGAATTCATTCAGTTTTGAATATGGTTAAAACCAAGCTATTCGATGGTTCACTAGGATTAAACTTATTCCACTAGTCCAGTACTTGACATCTGCAAAGGAAGTTTAATGGAATAAAATATTTAAATCCTCATCGAAAAGTGATGGTTTGCTAAACTATTAAGACCTTAATGATAAAATAACTTATTGATATGGATATATAATGAAATATTAAGTGAATAATTTGAAGTGAGCTGAAGATTTAGTTTAGTAGAATAAAGTGTGATTGAGCTTTAAACTTGGTGTATTGAGACACTCCCTACCTCTTACAAATTCAGCCCAAATCCCCTACGACAGTGGACCGGAGTCATTCAATAAAATTTGGCCCAAATTCTAAAAGTAAGGGTTAATTGGATGTTAAAAAATTACCGAAATAGGATATTTTCTTAAAATTTTATCGGTGGCTATGCCCACAGTATGTCAGTTACAAAAAAAGTGTTATAGCTAGGTAATAGCATAATAATTTAGGCGTTAATTTGGGTTACTAATTACCATACCGTTCAATGATTTTAAATTAGAGAAAAATTTAGGTATACACCTTATATAGATTTTAGATAGGGAGACCCAAGTCAAAATTACTTAAAATGGAACTATAGCTCGTTCAAGATCTATAAGTTGTAGTTTATACTCTTTAAATTATTATACAAATGTAGTCCCAAAATACAATTCTTATAGCAAAGTAGTCAAAGAGACGTTGTCAATCAGTAAATACTAAAGCTTTGAGTCTCAATTCTTGAGTTCAAGTGATTTTACTTGCTTTAAGTCGTTGATTAGTGTCTTTGTTTTTTGTATTTTCTACTTCTTAGCAACTTACAATTAAAATGCTTACATACCTATTGGCTCTTTATTTTCCTGTTGTGTTGGGTTTGTGTCTTTAAAACGCTCTCTTATGATTCCACGTGTTTCGGAGCACGTATTCAAAGGCGGCCCCAGTATGCGCCTACGCCACTGATCCCACGCATCGCACTGACAGGACGGCGATGAGTATTTTCTTATTTTTATAGATAAAAGAGTTTTGTCAAGATTTGCCCCTACTAAGACATTAAATGATTAAAATATAATAAAAATAAAATTATTATAATTTATTTTAAAATTTTACTAATATAGCTCATAGCAACATCTCGAGTAGTTTTCTAGAATGCTAAGCATGAGATTTTAAAAACGAAAAAATAAGTAACGTAAGCGGATATTTTGGCATTTCTGTCAAAAGATGAAAATAAAAGAAGTCGTGAAACAGCATGATCATGCAGTCATCATCAGTAGTCATCATCAGTCGCAACCATCCTTGGTATCTTATCGAATTTTTATGGTAAAGTGTCACCTGTTATCAGATTTAATTGCTGCAACTTTCTGGCGATTGTTTAACTGAACATTAGTGATGCACGTTTGAGCTCGATAGACTGCCAATAATACAAGCCGGAGCTTCTTTAACAACAAATATTGGTTGGTAAGAACTTTGGACCGTTTTCATGTGTTCTCTTCTATAATATATTTGTTTTGAGGGTTGATGATATTTTTTTCCAATTACAATTGATTTGAGAGGTGATATTGATAATATTACCCATATATGTCATGCATAATTCTTAGATTTTGAGTTTGTTGTTCTATGAGGCGAAAAAAACAAAATTTTAATTCCCACTGCTACCATTCCCTGTTGATTATCATTTTCATCCTGAAGGAAAACAAAAATTAATTGGTTGGGTGGGCTGTGGACAGGTTGGATTTGAGGGTCTCGGTGAAGAGGCAATAGTTTAGAATTCTTAGACGTGCATGAGTGTGTGTGGAAGAGGTGGGGATGGTGTGACCGGTCGAATTTTACACTCGAACTAAGCGTCACTTGGTCGGATAACCAGAACCCCAATACAATAATACATGGAATAATAAAATAATATAGCATACACGAAACATACAATCATCAATAACCATTAGCAATAGCATTTAAGATGCAAATAAGTCCAAATAATAATTATTCTAAGTACTAATAATTTGTCCATAATAACATATATATATATATATATATATATACAATAATCAAATAATAACATTTAATATAATAAGTTTTAATTATAAGAAAACCAACTCCTATGAATCGTATCAGGTTTCAGTGCTAATTATATATAACCAAAAAGTAAAATACTAAAAGTTCTAAATTAAATAATATTACTTAATTAGTAGTCCAATTGTAAAGATTGTGCCACTATCTCCTCCAATAGCTCACTCCTAACCAGTTATTCATTGTGAAGGAAATTTCACATTGGTCATATAATCATTAAGTACCTATAATAATAATAATAATAATAATAATAAACAAATAAGAATCATTACAAGTATGAGTTTATGCCCAACTCATATTCCAATAGACTGGCTAATCTATTGGAGAGAATTTACCTTCTCCTTTCCCTTTTTAGGAGACAATACACCTATTCATATTGGGCTAAGTTCACATCTTTAATGCTATTTTGTTTTGGGATGAGCTTTACACTCCTCACCATATTTTAATTAGATATATGGAGTCCAATGCACCTTCTCTAAATCCAATGTTGAGACCTCATCTTTCCTTTGACTAATCAACGTCTACTTGTGCTAATTAAAATCATACAAATCATATGTACCTTGAATGCCTTAATTATTTTCTCGAACTAGATTGCGAGCGATCTCCTAAAACCCCAAATTATATGTTAATATGGTTATTAGATTAATTAAAAGTGATACAATGATATGACATGCACGCACAATCAATTATCAACATACACATACTCTTATTCATGAATTATGTACTTAGTTAAGGAAAATGTCATACATATCAACCCATTAAAAATGTCAAACAATCATAATTAAAATATTAAACATCATCAAATAATTAGTTAATACTTCAATTAATAAACATTAAAAACTGCTTGAGTATTTAGGCACAATATTACCCAACATTTAGACACTCTTAAAAAGTAGCTAAATGCTCGGACCCTTTGTTTCATGACATTCAAACGCTCTACAAATGTATCAGAACCTTCAGACACTATATTTCCTATCCTTCAGATAGTTTGACCGTTTTTACGCTTCCTAATGATATATTTTCTTTCATTCGTCAACCAAAATCAATTCTTTTTTAACCCAACAAACTCATATAATGATTCTTGAAATACAAATGATATAATTTCATCAAAATAATCATTTTTAATAAATCTACTATTAAATTTCTAAGAGTTTACAACTAATATTATTTAAATCATGCATCAAAGTTAATCTAACTCAAATAAATCATCTAATTATCATATTAAATAATCACAAGTACATATAAAACTTCATAAAACAAATTATTGTAATATATTTATATGAATTCATCATGAGTTAAATAAAATAATCTAAGTAATTTCAATAAAACATGCATACAACGACAATTACTTGTGAAAATTAAACCTTTTTACGATCAAACACACATACAACGAATCAAAATGTTATGAATTCATTGTACAACATAATTCTCAACAAAATAATCAAAGCCAATAATGCCTCCTTTTGAAAATTCATTCGGAATCAATCAAAATTCACATTATCATAGTACATGTATATCATAAACATGAATTCTACGTGAAAACATAGTGATTTAATGGAGAAAATCAAGATATGAAGACAAAACATCCATAACCTAGCTACCACCTCTCCCCCCTTCTAAACCTGACCAAAAAAGAATTTAGAGAAATAGAGATCGACATTCTCTAGGCTTATATACTAAAGACACAATTAAGTAACGGTATTTTGGGTATTTTACTCCAATTAAATTATAAAAATCCAAATATGGTTGTTTTTATCTAAAAGGAATAACTAACTCTTAACTTCACTCTAATTAAGAGTTTTAAATCTCCAAAATATTATTCCAAACCTTCCTAATCACCATAATTTTGAGACATTAAAATTCTTTTATTTTATAAACTTATAAATAGACAGTTCTACGCCTTCATGCCATTATCTAATAACTTGGTCATAAGGTCAACGTGAGATGGTCATATCTCATTCTCTAAAACTCTATTTCACCAGATTTATTTTTTGTTGGATTCCTTAAGTTGTCCAGTTTCTTATTTTAAAATTTCATAATTTTATGAATTGTATTGTATGGGACATGAGTTTTTAAATATGAAGTATCTCAATTACCTGATCTAAACCAACATGGTTAAATTGTTTTATCAATAAAAATTTGAACCAACCTAGGATCTCACATTCTCCCTAACTTAAGAATTTTCATACCCACAATTAAAATTATCTAACATGACCTAAGTTCTAAAGCACTTTCTAATAAATAAAGTTTTCATATGTCATACTTTCCTCTTTCGTTGGTTCTAGACAATTATTTTTCATGTGTTCCACCTTCCTTCAGTTGAAACACGTAAGGTTGTTAAGGAATTTTCCAAAGTACTCCTTACCACAATTTCTACAATTCCAAAGTTTCTTCTCACCATCCCTCTTTCTCTTGTTGGGATTACTTGAATGTTCCAAAGGCTGGTGAGTAGATTGTTTAGTCATAAGGTGAGTAGGAACACAAGATTTTGGAAAATTATTATTATGCTTAGTAATTTTATCTTATACCAATATTAACTCATGATTGGCTACAACAATGATAGCCTAACTCAGACTAGCTTTAGTGATATGTTCAATTTTGTCCCTCAATTCAAACTCACCTGAAGAATTTGCTACATCTATCCTTCTCATTCTCCATTGATCCAGGGGAAAATCACTCCAATTGTAGAAATTTTCGTACATATTTTCGGGCTGAATCATTTTCTTGAGTATCGTTGTTGAATTCAAGAACCTTTTGTTCAACCATTGCCTCAAGAAAATACTACCCATTGAACAAAGTCACAAAATGATCTCCCTCCTATTATAGGTAGACTTCTCTATTGTTTGCCGCCAATAATATGCCTCCTATCGAAGCATGATTGTGGCTAGCCTAGTCTTGTGTCTATGAGGTACGTGTATGACTCAAAAGGTAGTTTTCATATTATTAATCCAATTTTCCACCTTGATTAGCTCAACTCATTCAATAAACTCTTTGGCTCCATTCTTTATGAGTTTCTCCTTATTATATTTGTTTGAGTCCTCAGCAGCTCTCAATGCGTAGCTTTCCAATTGTAGGTCAGTTTGGATGAGAGGTGGAAGTTCATTCCTTGCCCATTGGTTTTCCTCCTAGGCCCTAGAAGGTGTTGAGCCAAAACTTCCAGCTGAGATTGTGGCTGGATTGCCTCCTTTCATACCCGGCATAGGTAGCCTCTGAACCACCTCCAGTAATGCACTTTAATTTGCTGCATTGGACTGAGCCAAATCTTGGATGGCTGCTAGTATCTAGACTACCATGTTGTCAATGGAAGGCTCCGAGTTCGCCCTCTGACTGGGGTTCATAACTTGCTTTGGGTTCGCCCCTTGGCTTAGGCATACAATTTGCTTTGGGTTTGCCCCTGACTTGGGTTCGATCCCTGCCCTTGGTTTCCCCTTTGCTGACTATTCTGAGATCTTGTATAAGCCACCATCTAAAACACTTCAAGTCTGTACGTCAACATCAATTCTAGAAATAATTAACGCAAACTCTAATATTGAAGATAGTGAACTTACTGGACATTCAACAAGGTAAGGTTATTTACTAATTAGTTAAATGGAACCATGCCTCTGAATGCTTATTGTAATGACTCGCCTAATTTTACAATCATACCGAGTGCCACTTTTGGTCAGATAACCTAAACACCAATATAACAATACATGAAATAATTAAAAATACAACATATACATAACATATAACCATCAATAAACATTAGCAATAACATTTAATATGTCAATAATTGCAAGTAATAATTATTCCAACAACTAATAATTTATTCATAACAACATATATCTATAATAATCAAATAATAACTTCTAAAATAACAAGTTTCATTTATAAGAAATCCAACTCCCATGAATAGTTTTTAGTTCTACTGCTCATTATATATAACCAAATGGTAAAATAGTAAAATTTTAGAATTATCTAATATTATTTAACTAGTAGTCCAATTGTAGAGGCCGAACCATAGTCTCCTCAAAAGGTTCACTCCTAGCTAGTTATTGCTTATAGAGGCAATTTCACATTAGTGATGAAATGACTAAGTACATATAATAAAAATAATAATAAAATAAAAAACGGCGTAAGTATGAGTTTACACTCAACTCATGTTCCGAGAGACCAGCTAATTTGTTAGAGAGAATTTAATATCTATGATCATAAATGTTGTCTTTTCCCTCGGTGGGAGACAATACACATATTCCATACACATGCTCCGGTGTCCAAGTACATATTGAGCTAAGTCAGTTCACATCTCTAAACCTATTTTGTTTTAGCATGAGCTTTACACCCATGATCATATTTTAATCAGATAGATGAAATTCAACGAGCCTTCTCTAACTCCAATGTTGAGACGACATCTTCTCTCGACTAGTCCATGACTACTTGTGCTAATTAAATGTCATATAAGCTATATGTACCTTGAATGCATCAGCTATTCTCTCGAACTAGATTGTGAGCGATCTCCTTAAATATTAATATGAATATTAGATTAATTATATGCGATACAATAATATGGGATGCATCCACAATCCATTATCAACATACACATACTCATCTTCAAGCATTATGTACTCAATCAAGGGAAAGGTCATACATATCAACCCATTAACAACATCAAACAATTAATAGCAAAACATAAACATCAGTAAATAGTTAATTAATACCTTAATTAATAAACATTGAAAACTGCTTGAGCTCTGAGGCACTCTATTTTCGAGCATTCAGGTGCTAAATAAAAGTTGTCGAATGTTCAGATGCTCTATTTTCTGGTGCCCAGATATTTTACAGAAGTACCTTGAATGTTTAGACACTTTATTTCTTGGAGTTTAGATGCACTCACAGTTTTTACAATTTTGAATTTTTCACTAATTTTATATCTTTTTCATTCGTTTGTCAACCAAAATTAATTCTTTTTCAACCCAACAAACTCATATGATGATTCTAAACATTCTCGAGATAGATTTTTATTAAATTAACTATTTTTAATAAATTTACAATTAAACTATAAATTTCTAAGAATTTTCAAATAATATGGTATAAATCATGCATAAAAGTTAAACTAACTTGAATAAATCATCTAAGTATCATATTAAATCATCACAAACACATATAAACTTCATAAAACATGTTACCATAATAGATCAATAGGAATTCATTTTGAATTAAATAAACTAATCTCGGTAATTTCAATAAAACATGCATACAACAACAATTACTTGTGAAAATTAAACCTTTTTATGATCAAACACACATACAACTATCCAAACCTTATGAACTCATTGTACAATACATTCCTCCACAAAACAATCAAAGTCCATGATCAGTCCTTTCTAGAAATCATCTAAACTCAATCAAAATTCATAGAATCTTGATACAAGCATATCCTAAACACAAATTCTACATGAAAATATGGTAATTTAATGGAGAACGTCAAGAATAGAAGACAAAATATACCAAAACCTAGCCGCCTCCTCTCGCCCCTTCTCAGCTTCAGAAAATTTTTTGAGAAAGAGATAGATTGACCTTCTTTAGACTTATACATTGACAGACATAATTAAGTAGGGGTATTTTGGGTATTCACTCCAATTAGTTAATAAAAATTCAAATACGATTGTTTTTATCTATAAGAGATAACTACATCTTTTCTGAATCTAATTAAGAGTTTTAAATCTCCAAAACATTATTCCAAACCTTCCTATTCACCATAATTTCGTGATATTAGAATTCTCCTATTTTATGAACTTAAAACAAATAGTTATACCTCTCTACATCATTATCTAATAACTTAATAAAATCAACTTGAAATGGTCATATCTCATTCTCTAGAACTTCATTTCTCTGATTCATTTTTGTTTGATTCGTTGGGCTGTCAAGTTTCTTATCGTAAATTTCTAGAATTTTTTGATATGTATTCCTGGGGATATGAATTTTTAAATATGATGTGTCTAAGTTACCCGATCTAAACCAACTTGGTTAATTTGTTTTATCAATATAAATTCAACGCATCCTAGGATCATGTAGGTAAGTAGGTGTGCGAATAAAAATTTGCCAGAAAAAACATGTTTCGTATGTATATTGATAGTGTATCTCCACATGTACAGACTATAATTTAATTTAGTTTAGAAGTCATTCAAAGTTGTCAATAAATGAATTTTTTAAATATTATCATTTGTTTCTCAAAATGAACCGCAAAGGAAAAAAACTTAAGCAACATTTTATCAACCATATTAAGAATCATATTTTATTAGTAGTTTTCTTGGTTCAAAGTATATTTCTATTTGTCTCATGTTTCTCGGATTTGTAAGTAATCTTCATTTCGAGCAAAATTAATCTTTAAGATAGTATTATGTTTTGATGCACTATGAAATAAAAAGTTATGTGCATTACCAAGTAACAACTACTCCTAGATTACCAAATACTTCTAAAAAAAGTAAGGGCATGACAAAAAACAAGATAAATAAAAGATTCTCAACCAACTCTCAATTCATCACAAACTTCTGTACAATGAGATAGGCTCGTATTTATGTACATACACCATATCACTTATATTGTAAACATATATATAGAATTGATCTGGCTACCATTAGAGTTTTCAATATTGTTGGCTACAATTGATTTTTAAATATAAAAGTTAAAGTTTGCTTTTAAATACTCACTCGTGTTTTCACCAAATTAGGAAATGACAACCAATTTTATATTGATGAATGACATAGAAATTAATTATGAGTTTTATTTCATTATATTAGAAAAAAATATATACATTTTTATGACTCGAGCCAACAGAAAGAAAGTTATACATTTTGTAAAACTTGGGCCATTGGGCAGTGTTTTAGAGTGATTAACTGTGTTGATCAACCTAATAACATGATTAGTTAGTCTTGTTCGACTGCTTGTTTGGTACGAGGATCATGATAAGTGTGTTAGCCAGAACTTTCGTTGCAAGCATCAAAGCCAAGGCTTATATCATCTTAGTTTCGGTAGCGAGGGTTTGCACATTTTAGCTACAGAAGCTAAGGCTCGCATAACATATTATAGTTAAGTAGCGTATTTAGTTTTCTGTGGCACGTTTCCATATTTAAGTAGCTGAGGGCCTCCTGCATATTTAGACTTTAGACGAGTAGTAGATTAGAGCTTTAGATGCAGGACATATGTAGGATACCTTGACAACCCATTTTAGCCTACACATAGCCATGAGATTGCCCGAGCTATTTTCTGAGGTCGACCAGCCAGAAAGACTATTTTAAGCACACTTTTAGGCCTTACGGATGCGGTGCTGTAATCCAATACCACGTCGTTCATCTCGGAAAAAGAAAAAAATATGAAAACATTGGCCGTGGCGCTCACGTCTGGGGCAATAACCTGAGAACCATTTTTTTAAAAACCTAATCTAAAGTTTCCATGGTCATTCCAAGTTGATCTTTTCGTCAAACTTGCTTCTCCTCTCCAAGTTCTCCATTGCCCTCTCTTTTCTTTTCATGTTTCTATCATCTATGATATTTAGCAATCATTTATGGTGGATTACGTAAGAATAATGTTAGATTATCAAGTTTACGTGATTTATGGGTATAGTTTGATTGATATTAGCATGTATATGTGTTATGGTACCTTTCGTGCAATATTCTGTATGATTTGTAAAGGCGCTGAGTTTGTGATGTTTTGAGGGATGGAAAGTTGGGATCTTTTGCATTAAAGGACTTGTCCTTGCTGGTATTGATATTTAAAAACATGTTTGGGTTGATTTGGATGTTCATGGACCTCAAGGAGATTTGTTTTTAATGAGAACGGTGGAAGTCCAGGTTTGTCCAGATTTGAATAAGTGAGATAATAGCCTTATTAGATGACCTTAGACATAGAGTTTCCCTTAAGATTTTCCAAAATATTAACTTAGACTCTGCTTCGTCAGCATCAAAGAAATCTACATTTAATGAAAATTTTAAATGGTCAACTTACTACAATTTTAAATGGTCAACTTTTGAAAGTAGTATATATGCAATATATTTTTTAAAAAAATAATATATTTTATACCGTGTTTGGTGTTCAAATTAATCATATTATTTTATGTAGCTTCTTGTGGTCTCTAATGAGCAAAAAAACAATTTCTTCCTTTTTCATATCTATTGATAAGAAAAAGAGGGAAATTCATCTTTGCTCACTGGAGAGCATATTTATGAGCCACATAAGGTAATAATGATTATTTTCTGCATTCATAGTCGTAATCATACTTAATTTGTATACAAAATTATTAACTTTATAATAATACTTTTTATAAAAAATACATTAAAAATAAATACATTTTATAAAGTTGACAATTTCATAATTTTCATGTCATTTACATAAATTTCATGCCAACTAAAACATACCCTTAAATGTTAGGAAGAAGTTGTAATGGCCCAACTCAATTAATGCAAACTGATTAGTTTAATCATCTCTTTAAAAGTAATTAACCAACTTGATGATTATAAATTTATCCTTAGTAATATATTGGGTCATGCTCCAATAAGTATTAGACGTGAGGTTAACTTTGAGAAATCTTATACTCTACCTTCTATGACTTTTGAGCCTAATATTAATTTGTTTAGGCATACCTCCATCCATCCAACACTGTTCTAGGTTGGCTCTAATATCACTTGTAATGGCTCGACTCAATTTGTAACACCCCAATTTCGGTTCACTTAAGAACCGGATAAGAAATGTTACAATCGAGTCGAGACATGTTTAATATTATTAGTTAGTGAGACTCGATCCATAAAATATATCGAAATAACCCTTTTGGTGTCATGAGAATGGAAGTCATTGTCAAATAAACATCAAAATACATCAAATATAAATAAATGCAAGAAAGAAAATCTTATGTTGAGCTCAAGTGTGTGTAGGATTTATCTGTCCTTCCGCTGAAGTCGATACAGGATTTGCGAGACCTACATACATTATAAGAAAACCGTCAGTAACGAATGTTACTGGTCCAAAAATAACTAATATAATCTGCCAAATGGGTATTCCATTACCCACGAAAATATATGAAACTTCAAGAATGCCTCACACAGGGCAGTAAGCAAACATACTTAAACAAATGCCGGCTCGCATGCACGGCTCATAAACATAATCATACATACATGCAGCACTTACGCCCTCACATCTTCCATATCACCCGCCATTGTACTCAAATGGCAAAAGGAACAATTAAGCTAGTGCCACATATTCCGGAAATGCGCTGCATTACGCAGTACTATCATACACCCGCACTACCTCATGGTTTGAAGGAGTACTAGCATGGTCCATACATATATCCGTACCAC
>JAVDBV010062957.1:0-11835 GCA_032619315.1 Piper longum
TTTTTTTTTCTCGTTAACGCAGTTGCTGTAGTCAGCCTTAAAGTGGAAAGTTTTGTATTTGATGAAGGCTATTCGCTCCTAGTAAATATTGATCTTTGCGTGACAGGATACTCCCGGCAAGCAACTATGTCTATTAGGGGTTTCTGAACAGGAAATTCAATTGAAAAAGCAGCATCGGTGGTGAAGCTGAGCGAGCCCTCGCAGGGGTTCAATGATTGCAATGCTCAATCTACTCATTCAAAAAAGCCCTCACCTTTTTTGAGAGAAATAATCTAAAATGATCACATTTTTTAAAGCAATTCTTTTGCTACTGCTAGTGGTAGACTACTTTTCATGTTAAAAATGTTTATTAACTTTCAACGTTTTATTAGAAGTTATATTGTATACTTCTTTTAGGTTGTAAGTATTCATCAAATGTCACAACCCTATCGAGTTGCAAAATGGTGTTTTACAAAGGAGTACATGTTTAACTCAGTTAAATGGTGTAATTCCTGTAGAAGTTGATGTGGTTGTGGAGACGGAGCACCATACATGAAAGGAAGCAATGCATGCCTCCTTGTTCTATTCGACTTCAACAAATTAGCGTTGTGGAAAATGTCCACTACTGAAGAGAATTAAGCTATACAAATTTTTATAAACGGCAGTGATACAATATGCTTGTATTTAGATGAGAAACCACCATTAATATGCACGATGAATTATCAAACATTGAGGGATGTAGCAGCCTGGGCAGCCATGGTTATCTCAAATTGCCTGAGGGATATGGAGTGCAGAGAAAGCAAGTCATGAGGTTCAAAACTGTTCCAGCTCTTGAGAGAAGTGGTTGTCGTGGTTGAACCATCCCATCCTATGTGAGCCACATGCTTCACATCTGTTGGGTACCCAATTTCCATTTCCTTCTTTTCTTCTACTTCCTCTTCCCTATAAGCTACTTCAACAATCAACAATGGAGATTAAACATCATGTTTTTGAAGTAATATGCATGAATTGAATCTTCAATCTCTCTACCCATGAATGGGAAGAAGGGAAGTTCCCCATTTTTTCAAGAATTTCTTCTATTTGTGAAGATGGACAATGTTAACATTCTCTACTTACCCAACCATCGAGGAAAATTTTTGATGCCCTTCACAAATCGCCAAAAGCCGATAAAAATAGTTTTCGGAGCGCGAAAAACAGTGGAATTCTTCTTCATTTTAGCCATGGCTACTCTTCCTTTATCCTTCTCATCTGTATGAAGAACTTTTTTACATGAGGAACAACATTGGCATCGCCAGTAATGGCCAGAACTGGAGAAATAGAGGACTTATACTTACTTTCTTGCTTCCGCTTCTTGGATTGAACTTCGCCTACGGCAACGCTGGTCTGGGAGACGCAGCCGAAGGAGAAGGGAAGAACACCCTGCTTCTTCTCCATCCCATCCTCCATCACCTCTCCATGAAGCTAGAGGATAAACCATGGAATAAAATGAAATGGGAGTGAAGTGGTTTGTAATATTTGGTGCACCTTTGGCTTAGTTAGCAAGTGATGATAGACTAATTAATTGACTTGTATTAAAGAAAAAGTGAGTTGGACATTTTCATGTTTGGAGGGAATAAAAAAAGGAAGTTAGGAGAGACAGTTGTATGAAATGTGAATTGAGAGAGATGAAGATTTTTGAGATGGAGTGGGTTGAAGAGAGTTAGTTGGGTCAGAGAGCTGATATCCAACCAACTTTGCTGATCATATGTCTAATTTGTTGTTGGTCAGGTTGATCCCCACAAACCCACTTTGCTTAGCTTCACTTTGCTTGCTCTTTTTATGTGTAATATTATATATAATAAATAATTACTCTACTTTTTTATTTTTATTATATTTATCAATTTTTTATTATTTTTCCGAGGCAAGCAAAATTTTATTTATCAAATAGCCGGACACCATTAAGCAAGGGATACAACTTCAACACAACATCATACTTTTGAGAAATACGCAAACTGCATATTACTCGAAATTATCGAACTAAACGCTCCATGTTACTCTTATGTATATTATTATAAGAGGATAATTAAAAGTCGCTCTTGATGAAAAGTAGGAGTTTTGACCAATCATATATATGAAAGATAAAAATAAATAAATCTATTCATTATAGTTTATTCAATTAATTAAAGACTAAAGTATAATTTTAAAATCATAATATTTATATTTAAAATATTAAATAATTATAATCTATCTCATTATTTAATAAAGATTAGTTTATAAAATTAGAGTTTATTTCTAATATAGATTGCGTTGCCTAATAAATTATACAAGTCAACGAAATTAAGGTCTATAACTAAGCTTACCCTTTAATACCAATTGAATCCACCCTCTTAAATATCTTTCACGTGGGATCCTTGTAAAGATGCACCTCCATGTATAGGATATGATTAGGGGTGTAAACAAGCCGAGCCGAATCGAGCACACGGGTGTGCTTGAGTTTGGCTCGTTATAAAACGAGTCGAGCCAAACTTTAATGTAAATGAGCCGAGCTTTAATGTAAACGAGCCGAGCCGAGCATGTCCAAAATTTATGGTGTTTGGGCTTGGTTCGAGCCGAGTTCGAGCCGAACTCCAACCGAACTCGAGCCTAGAGAATGTTTATGTGCTCAACTTATATAAGATCAAAAAAAATTTTGAACACTATATAAGTTCAATATGACCTTAATAGTATTTACAATACGAGCTGAGCCGAACATTTTTTCGAGTTTGAACACATCGAGTTCGAGTTTCGAGCCGAATCGAGCCGAATACTCCTTTGCTCAAGCTCTGTTCGTTGTTCAACAAGCTTATCTATTTCGAGCCGAGTATTTTTTCGAACATAAAATTAACGAGCACGAGCACGAGCTGAGTCGAGCCGAACGCAAAAAGCTCGCTAGCAGGATTGACTCGTTTACACCCCTAGATATGATATCCATTTTTTAGACTTTCGGGTTATCTGTGTGCCGGAAAATTTTTTTCTCAGGATTATTTAATTATAAGGATAACCCAGATTAAATTATTCTTTTATTTCTTTTTCTTTTTTATCATGTAAAAAGGATAATATTGGCGGGCTCTTCTTCTTCCACCTCAATACGGTACATTGGAAGGGCTACATTTGTTTTTTTATTTCGTTTTGTTCTTTTGTCCAAATTTGCAATGTGAAATGTGAGACTCTCAAATACCATTTTGCCGGCGAGAAGAGGACAGAGGAAGCTGCCATGGCTTTGTACTCTTATCCATAATCACTGCTCTGACTGTTTCTACCTTATTTTCTATGAGGGATAGATACCATGACAACTGATAACCTTAGGGATCCGAAGCTCTCTTTCATAAAAAAATAAATAAATAAAAACTTTTAGTAAAGTTCTGTATTCGGAAATATGGGACGACCCATTTTCAATTATTTTATTTTTTTCAAGTGATACAGTGCCAAATAAACTATTTAAATTCATTTTGGAATATTTTCTTCGTTTATTTATGGCCTGTGTATAGGGAATGCGCCTTTTCTAAAAAGAATGTAAATTAGTTAAAAATTAAGCTGATAGCTTGGTTATAAGAACTAATCAAAATCAGAGTGTTCAAGGGATTGATAAATTTCTAATTAAGAATGAATACTTGAATTTTATTATCTCATTTTGTCTAGCAGCATTATTAAGGGCAACGTCTTGCAGCAGTTTTGGATTCTTCTAGAATCCAAATTTTCGAAATTATTGATATTTTGGGTCTAATTCACTGAAATTGCTGCAATCAAGATATCTTTATAAATACAACAAAATTTTGAGAAATGGAAATTTTCTCAATTTTTGGCAAAACTGTGTTGTGAGATGTGGGAACATTTATTTGCTAGCTGCTTGCACTAACCAAAAACACAATTCCCACCTCCATGTGGTTATTGTTTGCATTCTTCAACAAAACATTTTTGATTAAAAGGCTGAGCAGCATAGTCACTAAAGAATAATTGTAATTGGTTGAATGTTACATTCACTATTACCTCTTTACACGGCCATGGCTAGTAGGAACAACTACCCGCTCATGACCTGTGAACAAGCTTCATTCTGATAGAACACAAGACTGACCAGGCCTCTTTCTAATTCCTACACCATGCATCAACTCTCTAATATTTGCAGCATGTTCCCATCTTTCTGTTGATGCACACAAATTGGATAATAGAACATAAGGTTCATCATGAAGTGGTTCCAGTTGAAACAAATGATCAGCAGCTAACTTGCCCATCTCAAAATTTTTATGTATTCTACAAGCAGACAGCAAGGATCTCCATACTGAAGCGACATTGGCAATGTTGTTTTCCAATATGAAATCTTTTGCCTGTTCAAGTTGGTTTGCTCGTCCAAAGAGATCGACCATACAAGTAAAGTGTTCAATTTCAGGAAGCATGCCATATTCTTGTTTCATTAAATTGAAATACCTGCAACCTTCTTCAACCATTCCAGCATGGCTACAGGCGGATAAAACCCCTAAAAAGCTTATCTCGTTGGGCACAATATTTTCACTCAACATCATCTCGAAGAGGCACACAGCCTCCTGTTCTCGGCCATTTGATCCGCAGCCAGTTATGATCGATGTCCATGATATGATATTTCGAGAAGTTGCTCTTTGGAAAACAGCTAGAGCATCCTCTACAGAGCCACACCTGGCGTACATGTCAATCATTGAACTCGATAAAATGGTGTCATTAACGAAACCAAATTTCTCCACTAATGCATGGATCTGCCTACCTTGTTCAAGCATTCCAGAATCCCCACAAGCTGATGCCATGCTGGTAAGTGTAACTGGACTAACAACTAGCCCTCTTTGAAGCATCTCCTGGAATAGTTTGAAAGCACCATTACTACTCCCATTCAAAATGAGCCCATCAATCATTGATCCCCAAAGAATGGTTTTATCCTTTTCATCATGCTTGAGAAACTCTGGCCCTGAAAACTGATCATAGCTGCAGCAGATCTTCTCAAAAAGAACCAATGCACTGTCAATTTTTGCACACTTGCAATACATGTCAATGAGAGCACCCTTAACGAAAGGATCAGACTCAAATCCAACTCTCAGCAAATGCCCATGAATTTGCCTACCAGTTTCCAGCAAACCTAAGGTAGCAGCCAACACCAAGGCCACAGTAAAGGTGACAGCATTGAAGTTTGGTCCAGTTTCAGCCATTTGATACAGAAGTGCCAATGCTTCTCTTTCAAACCCATTTCTCATTTGTCCAGAAATGATTGTATTCCAGGTAGCTGTATCTTGGACTGGCATTTTTCGAAACATTTCAACAGACGTGTTCACATCCCCACTTTGCAAACAGCCATCAATGATTATGTTCCACGAAACTGTGTCGCGCTCGTCCATCCGCTTGAATATCCTCTGAGCATAGTTGTAGTCACTAACTTTGACATAAAAGTCTATAATTGAGTTATTCAAGACAACATCAGACACAGTTCCATTCCTCAGAATCCAACCATGAAGCACCTTGCCAGACATAGGCTCATTGACACCAGCATAGCATTTGAAAATGCTCGACAGCACAAATCGATTAGCAGCAACTCCTTGAGCCAACATCTTACAGAAGAGCTCCATCGCCATAGCAAACAGCTTTGCATTAGCAAAAGCAGCAATAAGCACTGTCCACATGCGGACATCTGGGCTAGGAATTTCATCGAACAGGTTGCGAGCGCAAACGAAATGACCCGAATTCAGGTAGCAACGCAACACATCCGAACTCAAGCGGAAGCTCTGTAAGAGGCCACTCTTCACAACTTGGGCGTGAACACACTGGTGGTACCTCCAGAGCAAGGTAGCTCTTGTGCCCACGCTAGAAGAAGAAGAAGAGCAGTCATGGTTATGAACAACACTGAATGCAACAGAATTAGATGAATTGCTGCCAATTGGGACAAATCTCAAATTGGGTCTTCCCTTTTTCAATTGAATCATGTGAGAACACTACTCATTCATTAGTTTTTTCTTCAGATAATTGTGTAACCAAATATATCAAATTGAAATTATGGTCTTGGCAATGATGGGAGGCTAGGGTTTTAATTCCAACATTGCCAGGTCAGGGTTTTATCCCCTAATCCTACTGAAGTGCATGAAAAATACGCAACGGTTGAATCGAAGGATAATTGGTGACGGTAATGTCATTGGTAAAATCCGAACAAGTGATACTTTATAAACTTATACGATAAAAATAATTTAAGTAATATTTTTTATAATTTTTGTCTATTTTTTATATTTAAATTTATATTATTTTAATAAATCAAGTCAAATTTAGACCGAAAACTGATATGATAAATAAAATGGACCTAAGATTTAGATCTTGGCTTGGATTTTTTAATTCGGGTTAGATTTTAATTATAGTCAGTTCTGATTTGAACCCATTTTTAAGCCAGATCTTATTTTTAAATATTTAAATGATACCAAACCCTCATGTTATATTTGGATCTTCAAATATGGTATATAAGTTTTTATATTATTTTAATTTATAATTATTTTTTAATAATTGTTTTTCCAAAAATCAGATTTTTTACTAATTAAAAACCATAATATTTTAACCCATATTTAACTAAATATTGATGACTAAAAATATTTTAAATATTTTACTAATTTAAAATTTAGTTGAGCCAAATATACTTTATATTGTGATATAGTAACTAATATGATATTCAAATTTTTTTACTAAGAGTGTAGTATAGGGGTCAGAAAAAATCTATAGATGTGCGATGTACCAACTCTTCATTTTCATGAATACTAAAGTGCTTTTGAGCTATTTATGTTGTAATTTTTAAATATACTCATTATTTAGGAGCATAAAACTAAATATGTACGTATACGTGAATATTGGACGTAATAATTAGATACCTTTATTATTTGCAAGGAAGAATCAAACCAAATCACTACGCATGAAATAAATTTGAGAATTTTATTTTGGATTTATATTTTTGCCGTGAGTTATTTCATATTGATAATTATTCTACTGTATAAAATCTTTCCTATGTGACCAACCATTTTAAAAGGCTTAGGAACCTATATTTATTTGATATCCACATATCTCAGTTTTCCATGTAAATCTGATTCACCCATTTGTGGGTCTAAAATATAAAAAATAGAAAAAAATTCACATTAAACTTATAACTTAAACTCACTAATAAACGCAATATTGATAATAATGGTGTCAAGGAAGTTAACTCATGAACCTCTATCTTTTATCCTTTACAAAACAAATTACTGAGTAATCAAAAGAAGTTATCGTGTTCCCTCGTGGACTTCTCACCGCTCTTGGAGATCGATCGACTGCAAGGCTCGTGGAAACCCGGCGTCAGCACAGTTCTCGCGACCCGATTGCACACCTCAATCCAGCTCCGTCCCCGGGGCATTATCGAATACAGAATACCAGAATTAATATTTTCTATTTTTTTCTTTGATCAATATTTTTTAAATTGCTGAAGTCTAAGCAGCTATCGTATTTTTGCCTATTAAAAGAAAATAAAACAAACATTATGAAGTCCTCATTGCCAACCTTCTTGCTCCTGATTAAAGAAGGTACAAAAGCATGAGCACTGCATTAACATTCCACAATATCACTTACAGTTAGCTCTCCCTTGTTCTAGCAAAACCCAGTAGAAGTTAAGATGTAATATTCTCGTCACAATTTGCCAAGTAGAAAAAACGGTAGTATTTGATACATTCAAGACCATCATTTGATTGAGAGAATTGAATTTTCCATATATCCAAGGCATAGATCAGCCTTGGAAAAAAAAGAAGCAAATGTATCACTGTGATGAGGAAAAAATTTCATTTGAGTATAATGGCTGTTTTCAAAACCAACCGAAAAATTCTCACCATAATTGCCTAATTGGCTTGCAGCATCAAGGAGCAAGGGAATTCCCAGAAAGCTAGCTTTGAAAACCTTCCTTCCGCAGCTTGGTTTTCTTGGGCGGGGATACTTGGAACCTTTTCCCGAGCCGCCTTGTGGCAGGGATGGGGAGCGACAAATCCAGAAACAGCTCATAAACTTTCGACGAGCTTCCACACACCGTCCAAAAAAACAGTGCTCGAAAGCTGGCCTCCAAACACCAATTCAACAACGGTTGGGGAGGCAACCTTACCAGCCTCCTCTCCATCGGAATTCCGACTCTTCCTCTCATCCACCTCCTCACTGTTCAGTTCATCAAGTAAACACTTCAACAATTCATGTCTATCTTGCTGTTGGTAACCCTTAAATTGAGGTGCCTTAGAACAAAATCAGGTAAGAAGTTGCTTAGGGTTCAAATCCTCATCTACTACGGTAGAAGTTGCTTAGGCCTCCAAACACCAATTCAACAACGGTAGGGAAGGCAACCTAACCAGCCTCCTCTCCATTGGAATTCCGACTCTTCCTCTCATCAACCTCCTCACTACTGTTCAGTCCATCAAGTAAATACCTCAGCAATTCATGGCTATCCTGCTGTTGGTAACCCTTAAATTGAAGTGCCTTAGAACAAATTGCTTAGGGGGTTCCAATCCTCATCTACTACAGTCGATGTTATATCGACAAGCTTCTTTAATGACATGGTGAGGGGCCAATTCGGCCATAAAGATTAACAAAATAATTGCCCAGATCGCCAACAGCAAACAGATTCTGCAACACAGAGTTGAAGAAGCAGGTATTCCCTATGTTCAGCAGGCCTTTGGCAGTGTAACCCTTCCCCTGGCATGATATTTAATGTATTTCTTCTTTATATGTCTAGATTTATCACAAAAAAAATAATAAAAAGTTTAATTTTTTTTCTTTTGTTGTTGCTTGTGGCACTTATTATCAGCTTTCTTAGCCTTATTTTTTTCTTATTTTTGTCTTGATATGTACTAGCCAAGTGAGTACTTTCAGTTATTGTTTCAACTTTTCTTCTTCTTCTTATATACAATAAGAAATAAGTTCATTAAAAGATCATTTGTCATTTTGACAGTTATAATTGACCTTGAATTAACTGAATTATACATGAAGAAAAATTAAAACTAAATATACAAACAAATCTCCACCTTTTGATAGTTTGGTGCCTCGCGGTGGTGATTTTCGGAGATGGACACCGCTGGCCCGTTTGGTGCCCTTTTGCCCTGTTTGCATCCGTCCAGACCATTTACATGTGATTACATTCAATTTTGTTCATGTCCACATCTCGAGCCCTTGTAATGTCCATGACCCTGCCCAGCTAACCGAGTCCAGCCCGACCCAACTTATTAACTCGGTCCAATTAATTAGGCTTGACTCGGTCCAATTCGCCTAGTTGACATGAGAGCTCATTTTCGTTCATTTTCGCCCTGTTTTATTTGTGTTTCGACTGTTTTCGATAATCCAAGATTCTCTACATTAGTTTAGATGTATATTTATATTATTTAAAATGTTTTAATGTTATGAGTATTTTTATTTATTATTATTATTATTATTATTATTATTTATTTCTTTTTTTTTATACTTATTGATTATGATGAATGATTATATACTTATTTATTATTATTAGTGATGTATTTATTTGTTGATATTATTTTTGTTCATATCTAACTCACGTTATTCTTTATATGCGTTTAGTCGTATATTTGTATATTTGTATATTTAATATTTATATTAATATTATTCATAATTAATTGTTATTAATTATTTACTCAATTATTTATTATTTATTCATTTATCCATTTACTTTCTCGTGAATGCATTAATATTTGCTTGCATTTAGTCGCATATTTATTTAATGTTAATTATATTATCATCTTTATTTATGAATAGTGTTTTATTTATTTTACATATTTATTATTCATCCATATATTTATGAGTTTATATATTTATTTATTTATTATTCATTTACTTTTTTTATTTGTTTTTATGTATGTTTAAAATGTTCTTTAGTATTTGTTATTTTCCTTGATGTTACTTGTCCACTATTATTTTAATATTATCTTTTTATTTATTTCACTTATTTTATTTGTTTATTTATTACTTGCACATGCCTCATTTTGTGTGAGGTATTTTTGTTGTGAATCTATTATGTATGACCCTTTATTGCGATGTTATTATTGGTGTGAGTATACACCAAGATCATGTATCATATAGAGTTGTCAGTCTTTTACTTGGCAGTGGATTCTGGTGTTAGTTCCGGAGTTTGAACTCGTCGTAGATGTGTTGATGCGCTTGAGTTTTTAACCGCAGGTTCAATAAGACTCTTCTCAAATTTACCGCTTTATTCTATTATGGATTTAATATCTAGATTGTAGGATGTGTTAAGTGGTGGTTTTATCGGACCATAGTAACATGGGTCATTCAAACGTATTTTACTTCTGTGATTAATAACCTTCGAGGGTTAAATCTTTCGAGTTTTTTTTTAACGTAGCTCCACCTCACGCTGCCTTCGGGCCTACTTATATGATTCCCTTCCCAGCCCTATATGTAGTTTTAGTGAGCCAATAGTTGGTGTATTCGATTTCGTGTAACCGTGAGCAGGCTCATACGCAGGTCGCATGTTTCATTCCCAAGTGATTCTAACATCTATACATCTTGAGAGTGGAGTAGACAAGCACTATTGTGTACAACACATATCTAGACTTGTGGTCATTATGCTATTGGTCAGGTGTTATATGGAGGTATAAAGAGGGCTTAGGATATGTATTTTTTGCCCCCAAGAGTGAAGACCAGTTATTGCCGAAAGAGGTATTTATCAAGAGTGGCATAATACTAGTTCAGTTCGGGATGTTATCGAGTCTGTAACTTGATGGCTCATCAGTAAATACCCTTTGAGAGTTCCCTTTCAGGTCGGCCGGCAGTGATGACAATTGCCGGTGGCGGTCGAGCAACGTGCAATGCACTACAAGATAAGGTGGCGGCTTTTGTAACACCCCGATTCGGCTCACCCATGAACCGACCCGGAAATGCTACCGGTGACCGAACCGTTCGATAATCTACTAGATTCGGTTAAGCCGACCCAGATCTACTCTCAGCGTCTTAAGATGAAAATACGATTCTCGATATGCATGGATGAATGCACAATAATCCTAACATGACACTACATGGATGACATATAACTAATCCACACACTAATATAATTAAGATCAAAATCAATAAAATTTCTAAAATATAACAGACAGAGTTTCCCCTAAAAATACAATTAGGGGTCACCATGTCGAATATACATATGCAAGTATAATTAATCATATATCAAACAATTTCATTCATTCAAAATCTAACATGCTATCATTTTAAAACTTGGGTCTCAACCCATCAGACTTTCACTACGCAATCTATTTATGTTCACATCATCTCATCATGTCTTAACGCATAATCACGTTTCATCATTGTGCCCTTTCATTTCATCACGTCAATTTCAATATAATAAAATCATAACCGAAATATTAAACATTCAATCAACAAACATATACGTGTGTGTGAAGAAGACCTCATTGCTCCTCCGTATAGTTGGCACATCCATCTCATACTCATCACCTACATATAGTACAAAATCGTCAGTAACGAGCGTTACCGGTCCGGAAAATAACTAATATCAAACTGGCACAGGAGAGCTAACCCTCCTGTTGAATAAAAACCATAATATACTTCCTCAAGAACTCTCACAAGGGCACTAACGGGAGCCGTTGCCCTCGAGCGGCAGCGTCCCCCATCCATCTCATTCTCTTTTCTTAGTCATCTCATCTATTGCGTCTTTCATCAAATCTCATTATCGCGTCTTGCATCAAATATCATTCTCGTTCATCTCAGCCCTCTACGTCCTCCATATTACTCCTGGCCATGAGCCGAAGGCCGAGTACTCTCAGGCAGTCGCCTTTAGTACCCTTTGAACCACAAGTCCGGACATGC
>JAVDBV010062979.1:0-11459 GCA_032619315.1 Piper longum
TATATATATATATATATATATATATATATACTAACAAGTTTATTTAATTTATTTATTTACAATAGACTAGCAAAGAAATGAGATAGTTGAGATGGTAGGTATTTAAGTCCTTGACCCTTGATCAAGGTTGTGGGTTCAAATCACACCAGCAGTTAAGTTTATTCGAGCTCGAGTCGAGCTCAAATATATATGTTTAAAACTCATTCGATCTTAAGTCAAATTTGAACGAACTTCGAACTATTCTAGCCGAGCTCGAACACAAGTCGAGCTCGTCTCACTCGCTCAATTAGCACCCCTATTTACCGGTGATATCACTTGTAAATACAGGACATAATGTTTTAATTGCTCATTTAATAGATCAGGATAGGAAATTACAAAAGAAGGTGTTGAATTTTTGTAAGGTTGAAAGTCAACATACAAAATGCATAGCTAAGTATCATCTTCTTAGTTAGAATTGTGAGTGGCAGCTGGCAAAAAAGTTGTTACAGTTGCACTTGATAATACAACGGCAAATGACATAGCAGCCAAAGAAATAATGACTTTCTTTTCAGGTCAAACTTAAACCTTGTGGATGATTGCTTTCATGTAAGATGTTGTGTTCATATATTAAATGTAATTGTTCAAGATGGATTGAATTATATTGTATTTATTGTCTTTCATATCTTGTTATTTGTTGTCTTTCCATATTTCAAGCATAATAAATTGAGCAAGTTGTGTGGGAAATTGTAATAATTAAAGAGGTGGTTGGATGTTATGGTGGAGTTGGTGAAATCAGGAGGGGATAAATATGCAATGAACTCCTTGTGGAGAATGAATTAATGAAGAATATTTTCAAGTAGAATTTAGAATTAGATTAGCCTATCCCTTTCGGAGTGGAGACCTACTTAGGGATACAAATTTGGTAAGTAGGGTTTACAGAGACTATAAAATTGGTATTAGAGCCTTTCAATCCCCTGAGATTGAAGCGCTTCCCATTCATCAATCATGACAAACAATACAAGGGCCAAGGTGGTGGATGATTGCATAACGGTACTCACGCTTGATGTGCATGAGACCAAGGATTCAATCCATTAAAATTATGATTTCATCACCAATTAGCTATCAACTTTGCTGAAGTTAATAAAGGGGAAATTGATTGATGAGGAGAAGGCGTTGATCTATGATAGTGATAGTGATGACTATGCTGAAAGTAACAACCTCAAAGAAAATACTGCTGCAATCATGTTGGATAAGATAGTAACATCAACATATATGTGGCAATAGGACCAAGAAAGTGACCTCCATCTTGTTGCGGCCAACTCCACTACCCAACCCCCTTCTAGTGTTCACCTTTCTAGTCATGTGGAAAGGGCTAACCATTTTTGGAGAGGGTCACCGTCCGGGCCCCCAACACAGCTGCTAGACAATGGGTATCACCCCATCCAGTGGCCTTACTACGGCCGCTCGTCCAAGGAATATGCCCATCCCATATCGCTATCCCTGGGCTTCTTCACATGGTGGCCCACCCTTGTGGACGTGGATGGATAGTGGTGGGCTAGGTTTGACTGCTCCACTACAGCAACTTGGACGGCAGTTGTTTTCTGCCCTTGCAGCCACTTTTCACTAACCGGGGACTGTCACCAACTGCAAAGTACCGAAACTACTAGACAAATGGGCTCCTAAGTACGATGATGGGGTCAAGGAAGAAATGGTCAACCCATGTGCCGATTATGTGGAGGCGGGGGAGGCTCTCTTTGACCCATATGCCAAGCCATCTACCTGTGATCCGCCCTATGGAGGACGTGGCTTATCCAAGGACAGGTTTGAGGCACCTTCCGCTCACCATAAAATGGTAAACTATAGAAACTACGAGGGAAGCCATGGACACTAACCACATTATGGTCTGACTAATTATGAGGACTTCTACAAGACTAAGAGGGACAATATGGCCCCACCTCATATAGTTCAATCTTGTATTACCAGGATTGACTTTCTAATTAATAGCAAATTAGGCTACCAACTGAGTGGGTCTATTGTGTTGAACACTTTTTCCACTATCAAAAAACTAGAGAAAATGAGAAGGTAGAGTTGACCTATATACACCTAGAGCAAGAGGCCTTCCAATGGTTCTAGTGGTGGGAGAAGAACCAATGTCTTTGACTTGGCTCGGTACCCTCTCGCAATATCCAGCGGATTTTGAGCGATTATCAAACCACATCCAAGGCTGGTCAGAAGAGGTACTCATTAGTACCTTGATAGGTAGCTCAAAGAGGAGATCGCCATGGACATCCAAATCCACCAACCATGGATGTTGACTAGGGTGGTGGAACTAGTCAATATGTAGGATGATCGGTTGGCTTGGAAAATGGAAGATGACTAGTTATATGACACTCGATAAAGTGGGTGACGGCGTTGGAACCACTCCATCATCTTCTGTCACTATCAAGAGGCTTAGTTCAACTGAAGTCATTGTTAGACTAGAGAAGGAGTTGCCTTGCTCCGGCAGTTACTCCTCTATCTTGGTGATGGTAGATCTTTTGAGTAAATTTGGCTATTTCATTTCCTTACTCACCCCTTTACGGCTAAGCAAGTGGTTAAATAGTTTGTAGAGCATTTAGCTAAAATCCATGGCATGTCAAAGTCCATTATCACTGCTCATGGCCCAAGTTATAGGAGACGACTCACAAGATGAATATGGTAGATTGCCCGCAGACAAATGAACAAATAGAAGTGTCAAACAACTGCTTAGAGACATATTTACAATTCTATGTTAGAGACCACCATAAACAGTGGTCCCACTTCTTGCCAATACTACCTTTCTTTTAGCTAACTGAATTACTCCCTATGAGGTTATTTTTGGACGTAGCCCTCCTTCTGTACCTAGATATGCCTTAGGGAGTTTTCCGTTGTTGGTTAGGTAGATCATCACTAGTGGGATAGTGATGAGGCCTTGGCACTCTTGAAGGCTCATTTGGTTGACGTTCAAAGTCGAATAAAACCTCACTATGATCGTAGGAGGTGTGACATAACTTTTTCAATTGGTGATATGGTCTACTTAAAGATCCAACCCTATCGGTGGTCTTTGCTTATAAAACTCATGACTCGAGTCAAAGTTTTACATTAGTGAGATAGTCGGTTCAACCGTTCGTATGAGTCGAATCCGTTTCACGACCCGCATGCCAAGTCGGGGCCAGCTCTGTATTATGAACAATGAGGGTCAAGTGCACCCGAGTATATGAAGATTACATCAGAAAAATGATGAGAAATGGGTTATCAAAGTATATGATAGTATGTAGTTATTTTTTTATATAATTGATCGTAGAATTTTTTTTAGACCGAATAATGCATTAAGACGTATTATATAACAGTTTGGGTAGGTTATTAGTTGTAGAACATGTCATTTTGATGTTATGGAGTGTATTATATTTTATGGGATTTTTTCACATTTTTTTGGATTTATTTTTGGAATTTATAAGGAGTTAGTTATTATTTTTAACTCGAATAGGAGCCAGTCAACTTTTATTTACAAGAATTCCACCCAGACCATCCCTCACGATGCTTCCCCCTCCCTCATCACATCGCCACCCCCTCCTCGCCACTGACGCCGCCTCAGGTCTCAGCACTGCCTTTGATCGACGCCGTCACCTCCATCAAATCATCTCCAAGCAGTCCTCCCACCATCCCAGCTGCTGCCCGGCCTCCACAATGTCCTGATGCCTTTGCACCCCACATTCTGGTGTCATTTTGCCACCAACAACGTCACTCCACCTCCGTTGTGCTGACGATGCCCTCACCATTTGTAATGACCCACCATTTTATCATAATATTGTCGGCCTTGCTGACCAAGTGTTACTCAAAATTTAAAAACCAACCCTGTAACGGCCATCCCTAACCGAATTGGGTGTTACTTAAAATGTTACATGAATAATATTAAAGCAAACAAGTCTAGCATTTCTAACTTATCAAAAGAACATATGTTTCATATGACAATGTATGAAATAATTATCCCACAATCTTGGACCATTTCCCATAGCCACATTTATAACACAAAAGAGTAAAAAGGAAGTCTGCTTATTATCCATTCGCCACCTAATTTGGTAGAAGAACTACCGAGTCGTCTCTTAGTCTTTAGTTCCAGCTGCTAACCTAGGAGGCAATTCTGCGTTTGTGATTAAAACACTAGGCCGTATAATTAAATAAACAAGTCCATAAACTCCCTATCATTATCTATATTATCGGCTGGTGAGTCCAATCCACCATGTCCGTAATTGGTTGGCGAGTCCAATCCGCCATGTCCAATTTATTGGCTGATGGGTCAGTCCATCATGTCCATTACCGGCTGGCGAGTCCAATCCGCCATGTCCGTTATCGGCTGGTGAGACCAATCCACTATGTCCATAATTGGCTGGCGAGTCCAATCCACCATGTCCAATTTATTGTATTATGGGTTGTTAGGTCTATTTTGACATGTAAATTATTAGATTATGAAAGGCGCAACCTGTATCGGACTGAATCAATTCCTTGACCGTGGTTGCACTCGGTGCATGGTGGTCGAATTTGGGCTCATGTCAACCATGCTGTCCACAAGGGAAAATACAATATTTTAAATAACTTTACGGACCAGGTTAGCTTGTACGTAATCCTGCAACTACGACCACGATCCTAATCCGAACGAGAACATAAAATTATGCATAAGTATAATTTTATTCGCGTAGAAAATGCATGCAACTAAATGATTAATATATCTATTAAATTTTGACAATATATAATATGCCACATTAAATAATTTATTTATGAACTGGAATTCATTATTATTATTTGTATCATCCTAATTTAAGGATATCACTAATACAATTATTTGTAATTTATTTAATTCAATAAGATTCAACCCTTCCTTATTTAATTATGTTATTTCGTGATTTATACACGGTTATATTTTATTTACCCATTTTTCTACCTTACTAATTTGTTATTAAAATAATTGTTTTATTTACCAAATATTGGTTTAATATGGTAAAGGTGACATCTTTATTTTATTTATCATTTATAACTCTCAAATTTAATTTAATCGTTTGTAATAAGCCGATTAATTATTGACCGTTTATCATGGCCGTATTTTATTATTTATGGTAATTTTATACTATTTTATTATTTTAGCCACTTAACTCGTACCCCATTAGATTAATTATTTATAAAGATTTATTACGAGTTGATATTATTTTTTTAACTCGAACTATGTCGAGTCAACCCGTATTTACAAGTTTGTCATCTTCTTCTTCCCCGACGTTCTTCTCTTTTCCACATCTTCATCTTGGCACCAAAACCAGCACCGTCGTCTTCTCCTTCAATCTAAAATCAGACCACAACTCCTATCTACCCCAGAAATCCAATTGGAACCCCAAAGATCCAAGCTTTATCACACCTATCAATGGAGAACCGGATTGCACCCTACATGGCGATCGACCAGCAGCCATGGTGACCTGCTGCTATGGCAGCCCCGACCTGCTGCTATGGTGGCCCCGACCTGCTCCCATGGCGACTCCGACGTGGCCAGTAGCACCGCCCTAATACTCCCCTCCTTCTTGCACAACAATCCAACCCAAAAGGAAAAGGATCGCCACCCCGCTGCTGCAAACCAGTAGGATGTGCTACCCTCCTTCATCACTTCTTGCAACTCCGCCCAATTCAGAGATTCACTACTTCAGGCTGTCATCAACCAGGAAGGATCGGCCTCTTTTGGACGTTGCAAAAGTAGGGTTATTCTCTCCCGCATCAACATGTTCGCTGCCATGAATTTGGGACACAATTGTCATGACGTTGCTGCTATAATTGATCAACAAACGACCATGAATTGCTGCATGGCAGCAATTTGCATTCATGGATGAACTTCCAGTTTTTCCTAGTTTAATTATTTTCTTTCGTGTTGATTTCAGATTTTAATTTCCATGATTATCAACTTATTATCAATTTTAACATATGTATGTATGAAAACTCAGAAGAAAAGGAGAGGAAAATACCCGAGCAAGGAGGAAGCCAACGTCTATCAGAAGGAAAATACTGTAAATGACGCCCCCACCTTCTCCTTATATAATGAAATGATGGCTAGGGTACGTCAAAACACACTTCGCCCGTATTTCACTTAGCCGGGTAAACGGGTAAATGATATGGTTCACTTAACCGGTTAAACGGGTAAATGATACGTTTCACTTAACTGGGTAAATAATAATAAATCGGGTAGCGGGTAATTAATTTAAATGGAAATATTAATTTTTGAACGTCTGATCCTACCGCGTCGAATATTTTTTATTATATATTTATTTATTTATTTATGTTTTTTTTTCGGGTCTTCACACCCTTTGACTCCAAACCTTTCCCCCACACTGAGCGCCGCCGCCTAGACCAGCCACGCGACCGACGACCATTGCTAATACCGTCACCCTCACCACCATCATGGTTTCATTGAGCTTGTTAAGTCGATGCCAACCCACAACCCTGATTGCCGAAAAATCATCAAAAACTGACAAAAAGCAAGATTCGTTCGAATTCACCAAAAATCGCCAAGTTTTCCAGCATTTGTCCAGCTAACCATATCATACTTTGGATGATGCCGAGTACCGAATTCAAATCCCGAACCGCGCGACAAACCCTCGTGGTCACAGATCGCTGACAACGCGAGGAATAATTAACTCTGACCTAATTAATTAAAAGGGATAATTATTAGCATAATATGCTAGGATTTGACTGATTGGTGTGAAAAAAATATTTTGATTGTTAATAAAATAAATTTGTATGATTGGAATTGTATTAAAATAAATGTTAATGACCTAATTAGGTAAATTAACTATAAGTTTCTAATTAGCCACAATGTAATTTAATTAATCATGGTGTGACTTGATGTGATGAGTGTTTTTATGTGAGTATGATATAGGATGTGTGGCTGCTTCATAGAGAGGGTTAGCTTTTAGTTTTGATGTGTGAACCACAAGAGGGCACGTGCCAGTCAAGCGGGCTCTGGATTGGTGATCGAACCATTCCATTCTCAAAAAATCCTGACAACTCCACCTTATAGTTCCTCAAACCTGGAGAAGTGTGAAGAATTACGGATACTACAATGTAACACATGTCTAGACTTATAGATCCAAAGAGTACTAAAGACCACTGCCTGAGAATACTAGGCCTCTATACTTAAGGTCAGGAATGATACAGAGGATTTAGAAGACTTTAAGATAAGTGATTTTCCCACGCAAGGGATAGTTTCAAAATTTGCCAAGGCATCTGACGAGTCAGAATGGGACGCTGTCGAGCCGAGGTCGATGGCTCCTGATTAGAGCCCTTATGAGAGTTTCTAATATATGAATAATCTTATTTAACAGGAGAGCCACTTCTCCTGTGCCAGTTTGATTATTAGTTATTTCTAAACTAGTAACACTCATTATTGATGTTTTCATATTATATATGTAGGTGAGAATCTAGTAACTGAGTGCTGTCGAAACTGCGAAGATGCAGTGATATACCATGCACGCATGTACCTGCCGAATGGAATGGATATTGTTGTGTGATGAATTCTTGTGAATGGTGTGAATTGAATTTATGACATTTTATTGTAGGAAAGGGCAAGTGAATTTAATGAAATGTTTTACATGTGATTATAATTATGAAAAGAACTAAACAAGTTTTAATGGAGTCAAGACTCAACTCAGAAGAACAAAAATGATTATAATGGAAATGTTGCGAGAAAAACATCATGTTTTTGCTATGTTTTCCATTGTTATTGTTATATATATATATATTACTTGGTGTTCACAGGGTGGTCCTTATTGCACGTTTAGGGGAGACTCTATCTGTTTAATTTTTTTCAAAATCGTTATTTTTCAAACTTTTAATGAGTTTGCTTTGTTTTGTATATGAATTATTATATATCATAACATTCATCTAGAGCCTAAACATCGCATCCATGCATTGTCATCATCTTGAGACGCCGAGGTTAGATCCAGGTCGGCTTAATCGAATTAAGTAGATTAGCAAACTGTATGGTTACCGATAGCATTTTCCGTCTGGTTCGCAAGTGAACCGAATCGGGGTGTTGTAACGACCCGACCCAAAATGCAACGTAATGGGCCTAAGTCATTTCTTTAAAATAGTTAACCCAAGTTAAAGATCTATCGTCCATTCCCAACTTATAAACAGGATCTTAGCCCGGTAGGTATTAGATGTGGGACTAAATTGAGGGATCTCATAATCCACCCACCTTAGGAAATTTTGTCCCCAAAATTCTTGCACTCTGCTCATTACTAGCCACAGCCCACGACCTTTTAGTCTGTGACCGACAACTTAGCCAACGGCCCTAGTCCAGCCCACCATCTAATACGGAACCAACCAGGCTCTGATACCATTTGTAACGACCCGGCCCAAAATGCAACGTAATGGGCCTAAGTCATTTCTTTAAAATGGTTAACCCAATCTATAGTCCATTCCAAACTTATCAACATGATCTTAGCCTGGTAGGTATTAGATGTGGGACTAAATTGAGGGATCTCACAGGTGTTTTACATCGCTTCACTGACCAGCTAATTAGAAACTTGTAGCCCAATTCTATGGCCCTTATAAAGTTTTGGATCATACTGGTAAGGTGGCCTACCACTTAGCATTGCCTGATGGAGCAACTATTCACCCAGTCTTTCATGTGTCCAAGCTTCAGGGTCGGATCAATACTCCTTCCATGGCTTCTCTAGAACTTCCTCATTTTGCTACTACAGATGAGTTGGACCCACTTTCAAGAGCTATTATAGATCACCGACGTGTGTATCGCAATCATCGGCTAGTCATGGAGTACCTAATTTTGTGTCACAAACTTTCCTTGGGCGATGCTATGTAGAAAGATGCTTTTGTATTCCACCATCGCTTTCTATACTTTTAATCCTTGAGGACAAAGCTATTAGATGGAACAATTGTTAAATATCTTTTCGTATTTTGTTATTAGTTGTCTTTTCACATTTCAAGTATCTAATAAATTGAGCCAATTGTGTGGGAAATTATAATAATTAATGAGGCAGTTGGATGTTTTTGGTGTGGTGAAATTAGGAGGTTATAATATGTAATGAACTTCTTGTGGAGATTGAATCAATGGAGGACATTTTTAAATAGAACTTAGAATTAGTTTATCATATCTTTTTTGGAGTTGAGAATCGATTAGAGATGTCAATTTTGTAAGAAGGGTTTATAGAGACTCTATCAGATTGCTAAATTTATATGAAGGTTTATGAATGTGTGAAATATATCAAAGGTTTTACAATAAGGAGTGAACGTTTTTACAAATATTGCATTTCAATTGAACGCACATAACATTCTTTATTGCTTGATGTGTTCGAATTCTACTTACAAAATGATTGGTGTGGCTTTAGAATTCAAGGATGTTTTTATTACTTTTATATGAATTAAATATGCCATTTTCTCAATGAATGGTTCCATTTTATTAGTTAATAGAAATTTTTTCAGGCACCAAGTATTCTACATCAAATGTTTCTTTTAACATGATTTGTGAAATCAAACTTCAATTGATTCAATGGTGTCATAGTGAATATTATTTGATGTCGTCAATGAGATACATAATGTTGACAAGTTCAATAAATATTAGAAAGAAACGAATATGATATTGGCAGTTGCTTCATTTTTGAATCCCTGATTGAAAATTAAATCTCTTGAGTACTATTTTACTACAGTTGATAAAGATAAGGGAGCAAAAATGATTGAGGGAGTTCAACAATATTTGACAAGCATGCACGGTGCCTACTCTAATGTTATAAAATCCATGGCTAGAGGAAGTGTGCAAAGTAAGTCCTCAATTAAAATTGGATCAGCAGGTGGTGGAAATTCATCAAGTACTTGATCCATTGGTGGATTGAGCAATTGATTCAAAGAAGTAAATTAGTGAATTTATTGTGGAAAGTTCAGCAAAAGAACCCATATAAACTGATTTGGAAACTTATATGGCTGAACTGACTATCCCCATTGTTGATGGAGTAGATGAAGCATTTGATATATTATCATGGTGGAGATTGAATATTGTAAAATATCCAAGTTTAGAAAAAAAATTGGTCAAGATGTTTTAGTAATTCATATGTCAACTATTGTCTCTAAATTGTCCTTCAATATTTGGGAATAAATAATTACTTCAACTAGGAGTAGTTTGAATCCAAAAACACTAGGGGCTTTAATATGTATCCAAAATTGGTTGAGGAACAAATATAAAGGTAATGCATGCTATTATTTTTATATTGTCTACTTTAAATACATATTTCATTCTCAAACATTCTTATATTGCTAATAATCTCTTTGCTTTTGTAGAAAAAGGGTCAAGATCGATATCAAATTTATTTGCTACAATCAATATTGAAGAATGGGCGAATGGTGATTGGTTTCGTGATGGGATGTGTAGTTACGGCTTCATCTTCACCGTGAACATGTGAAAATGTTCTATTTAATTTCTAGTCTTCCATTTTTATTATAGTTCTTACAAACAATTCACTCTTTGCTTCATACCTACATTTCCGAAGAATTTGCTTATTTTGAAGCTTCTATACATTGACTATATTTTATTTAACTTGTAAATGTGTAGTGGTTAAATTGATGACAAGGTATTTTAGCTGCAGATAATTTATATTTAGTTTGAGTTTTTTTACGTGATTAATATATGAAGGCAGCATTAAAAATATGAGGTTGCTTTAATGTTCATTTGTGTTACTCATTTAGTAATTTACTGGTTAATAAAGGTTGATTTTATGCATAATATATATTTATTTAGAGTGTATTACCATCATGATTTATACTTTTAATGCCGCATGTTTTTTGTTTCCCAAATATGGAGAGATTATATTATAAATGGAAATTTTTGGGCATTCAGTCAGTCATTTGGCTAGATGAAGACATTCCATGTTTGGTTTGTTTTTGTAACACCCCAATTTCGGTTCACATAAGAACCGGATCCGAAATGTTACGATCGAGTCGAGACATGTTTAATATTATTAGTCAGTGAGACTCGATCCATAAAATAGATCGAAATAACCCTCTTGGTGTCATGAGAATGGAAGACATTGTCAAATAAACATCAAAAAACATCAAATATAAATAAATGCAAGAAAGAAAATCTTATGTTGAGCTCAAGTGTGTGTAGGATTTATCTGTCCTTCCGCCGAAGTCGATACAGGATTTGCGAGACCTACATATATTATAAGAAAACCGTCAGTAACGAATGTTACTGGTCCGAAAATAACTAATATAATCTGGCAAATGGGTATTCCATTACCCACGAAAACATATGAAACTTCAAGAATGCCTCACAACGCTTAAACAAATGCCGGCTCGCATGCACGGCTCATAATCATAATCATACATACATACAACGCTTACGCCCTCACACCTTCCATATCACCCGCCACTGTATTCAAATGGCAAAAGGAATAATTAAGTTAGTGCCACATATT
>JAVDBV010062983.1:0-15851 GCA_032619315.1 Piper longum
GGGATGCTACCGGGTCTGCAGCCTAGTGGCTCCTCAGTAGATGCCCTAGAGAGAGTTCATGAGGAGTATATGGATTTTCTTTCATATGAGAGTTTGCTCTCATAGCCAGTTTGTTATAGTTATATTTTGGACCAGTAACGATTGTTACTGACTTTTTTTACTATATGTAGGTAACCATGATGAGATGGAGGTGCCAGCCTGGACTGAGGAGCAACGAGGTCTTTTGCACACACACGTATATTGCGTGATTAAATGGTTTGATATTTCGTCTATGATTTTATTGTATTAGTATTAATGTGAGGCAATGAGATACATGATGACATGATTGAATGATAACCATGATGATAAAATGTGAGGTAAGAAAAATGAAATGAAAATAGATTGCACAGATGGGCGGAGACCCAAGTTTCATAATCCTGTAGATTAGATTCTATGTGACTAAAAATTGTTGACCTGTTTATATGTTTATATATATACATCATCTCGACAGGGTGGCCCCTAATTACATTTTTAGGGGAAATTCTGTCCGTTTTGTTTTAGAATTTTTACTGATTTTGATTGCAATTATATTGTTGTGAAAATTAGTTGTATGTCAACCATGTAGTATCATGTTTAGATTTTTGCATTCATCCTTACATGACGAGTGGTATCCTCATCTTAAGACGCCGAGATTGGATCCGCACGAGTCCGGTTTGGTTCACGATGGTGAACCGGATTTGGGGTGTTACACGACAACCTATTGC
Source organism: Piper longum (assembly GCA_032619315.1). NCBI lineage: Eukaryota > Viridiplantae > Streptophyta > Magnoliopsida > Piperales > Piperaceae > Piper > Piper longum. Next base: position 744 of record JAVDBV010062983.1, read on the forward strand.
TATGATCAAGTTGTCAAAACTAGACATTGGAAAAAGCAAATGAGGGGGGTTTGAACCCCAACAACTATTTTTTTGAGACATGTATTAAAACCTATAAATATAACCTTGGAGGTAGTATTTTGACACACCTTAGATAGTGTTGAACCCTAAAACTCTTTTGGATTAATTTGGGAAGCTCAAACTTATGTTAATATTTGTTTTACTTATTAACTTATATTCATAGACTTTGATTGTATTTCTAATGAGAGATTCTTGTTAAGAGTCTTGCTCAAGTGTGTTTTAGCTAATTGTGGACTCCGTAAGTGCGGGGAGTATGTGAGAAGCATCTTACTTAGAGAAGGAGGTTCTTAACTTGGAGACTCTCTTCGCTAAATGTGTGAGCCTATAAAGGGAATATAGCTTTGCGGCGGTTACTCCAAAAGTGTTTGGAGCTGATTGTTTAGGATCATTGGCATTCAGCATTGAAAAAAGAAGACTTATTGAAGGTTATTAGAGTGTTATGATTGCAAGCTTCTTTGATATTTGAAGAGTACTTGTGAAGAAAAGATATTAATACTTTTAAGTGTACAAGCTTGTTACTTGTAAGTGTACAAGGTGGTTTCCTGCTTTCAACTATGTCCCATCAGGCAGAACATCATCCTCCATGGCGCCTTTGGGATGTGTCTTTAAAAATTACCCAGAAATTACCAATGGTTAATTCATGTACTCATCTTTATAAGAAAAAGTTTAGATATAAGTGTAAATTAGATGGTGGAATTACACTTCAAGCATTTAGTGTGGCAAAGTATGAACCTTTCTCAATAACAAAAAGATATTAATACTTTTATGATGTCATCAGTTACCCACCATTGTTATCAATTAACATGGCATTTGGTTGCATTATTTTAACTCTTTTTGTTGAAAATATAAAATTATAACTATAACCCTATTTGGTTGAAGTTGGCAGTATTGGTATAAACTACAAAAAAACTAACAAAATGTTTCAAAATAAAAAAATAAAGGTGTCAACTAATTTTTTTTAAACGCTCAAGCAAAGCTCTCGAAATTTTAAAATTAAAAAAATGTGACATAATTTTCTTGAATTTATTTTAAAATTTTCTTTTATAATAATATACCCAACAAAGTTATAGTCCGGGCTTCATCAGCCGGGAGAAAAAAATTTCTTGCCCTCAAATCAACCGTCCATGCCAAAATTTCAGCACACTTTTAAAAAAATAATAATAACCCCTCCCGCTCGTCCCCCGATTGATTACCAGGCAGCCTGACCACCTTCCATCCTTCCATCCGGCCCTAGCCACCAGTCGCCATCACAGTGGAGGGGGATACACATAATCTGACAACCAAGATTAATTCGGGGGGCTCAAAAACATTTTTTCATAAAGTAATAAAAACTTAATTTAATGTGTGTAATTTTGTAATATCGGTAACCTGGGGTGCCGCTGGATACAACCGAGTGTCTCTGTTATGGCCGCATGGAGATAAGGCAACCTCCCCAAGCTGTCATAGTTGAACAGTCCTGCAAACTGAGAAACTCTCTTGCTAAAAGAGCTGATGTCGTCTGGTTGGAAGGGAGCCAATTCCACCACCTCTTCTTTAGCACGCTCCTCTTCAAAGGCTCGAAGTTCTGAATAGAGTCTTTCCCCCGCTTTGGGATGGGTCATGATCATGTAGATGAACCATGTAAGGGTTGCAGCCGTGGTGTCTCGCCCGGAAATCACAAAGTTGAGAACCACATCCCTTAGGTTCTTGTCATGTAGATTGCTTTCTAGGTCCTCACTAAGATTGACGAGTCTTGATAATCTGTCATGCTTCATGATCTGGTAGTTGATCAATGTGGGCATTAATCTTTTTTTTCCAGAGTTGATGATTTAGATATTGAGAAATGCATGTTGTTGGGTGAATTTCTATCTTTTGATTGAGACCATGTTTTTGTGCTTGTTCTATCTCTGCCTTCCTTTTCCTGATCATGGAGCAGGTGAAGTCATCTACAACTTCAATGCTCTTGCTAAGCAAAGCTTCGGAGTCAATGTTGAGGAACCCCTTTATATTTCATAGAGGATCAAAGAAGCGGAGTGTGACGATCACGTTGGCTGAGTCGAAAGATTGGGTGAAGGGGTTTTCTTCGAGTTGAGGTGAGATATTCTTTCCCACTAAAGAACGTTTAATCATACGAAAAGTCACGAAGACAATCAAAGAAGTACTTAGAATTCAACCAGAATTTATGAAATACAAGACTCGGTGAGGATTCTAATATTTACTAAATAGTTTTTGAGTTGGCTCTTCATTTCTAAGGGATGCTTTATATTTTTAGTTTACAAATATGTGATTGAATATATGTACTCTGTGTAATTTTCTTTTAGGAAAGTTTTATGGAGTGTTCTTCTTGAAGGGAGATATGAAAGGTCATAGATCTAGACAAAATTACTATTGGTGGTGCATGTGAGAAAAGAAAAGAGAAATTATTCGTTGTGAGGAGAAGATATAACTTCAGATTCTCCGATAAGATCAATAATGGTTAATTTTTTTCTTTCTACCTTTTGTCTATAGTTTATAATTTAAAGTAGTGTTATTCATTTCGGTGGAGTTTTTCATATTTGGGTAGAGTTTAGTTTTTCATATTTGGGTAAAGTTTTCTACTTTTATTGGGGTGAAGTTTTTTACATTTAGGTAGAATTTTCTACAAATATTGGGGGGAATTTTCTATATGTATTGAGGAAAGTTTGGAGAAGTTTTTCATTATCTCAAATTAAAGCTGAGATCATAATCCAGGATATGAGGTTGATTCAATTTTCTTTTGAGGTGTATTATTTTTTCTCAATTTATAAAGGGTTGTATCTTTCAGATCTTGTTATTAGTTTGATTTAGGTTAAGAAAATTTTTCCAAATTTTATTTGATACTTGATTATAAAAATTTTTTTAATTAAAATTAATCGAATAAGTTGATTTTCTTTACTCCAAATTTTATTTTTGGTGTTTCCTATTTCATTTTTGGGGGAATTTGCTAGAATGTCTATTTCCCAACAACAAAGTGCCGATCTCCACCTCATATCCCACCTTTCATATGGAGTCCAAGGTCATTCTCATTAGTAGCTCCTCCACCAAATTCTATGTTATATATTGAGAAATCAAATCGTTAGCAACTACTGTGTGTATCAGTCAATCGGTGACTGGAATGTATGGTATTACCTTCTAAGCTTGGAACGGTTTAAGATTTTTTATTATTTTAATTCGTACTCAAACTTTTAAACTTGATATTTTTCCAAAACCACCTTTTGTAAACCACAGGCATTTTACTTAGATATAATTGTTCATAAAAAATATTTTCAATATAAAATAAATATTTTATTCATAACCTGAAATTTGGGTTGAACTTAATTCGACCCGGTTAAACCAAATATATTGCCATTAGAAATCCTGTATGATAACCTGTAATGATATTTAAAAGTTTGGTTAAGATACAGTAAAATCTGATGATAAATTTAAGAACATGGACGGTAAAAAGTTTGTTGCCTCATGTTATTATTGACAAGTGAGAGCGATTGAAATATATTTACAAGTTAGAACAAGGGTTACCTGCATGTCTACTTCATTTGAATGTGCCCAAGCGAGACGCAAAATGTTAGACAGCTTCAATGCATAATCTCTGAACACTGTAGTATTAAAATCCCTCAAATTCTTTGAGGCTAACTCCAAGCTAGCAGTCTTTCTCTGCCTTCTCCACATCTCCCCATCATCATTGAAAATTCCAACCCCCAGAAGCACCTCCATGTAGGACTGGTAAACTTGGCCCTTACGACTTCAATAATACACTCACTACTCCATGCCCATGACATATCAGGAAGACAATTGAAACAAGAAGAATCAATGTTTTAATTCCACCTTTGGGTAATTCTACAAAATTGGCCTTGAGAGTAGTAAAGAACAAATTGAGAAGATGCTGCTTAACGATTAAATTGATATCATCTGTTAATTTATATAGATAACTACATACAAAAGACCCGGTGCAAGGTTTTCTTTGAAGTGCAATGCTCTCTGTGTTTACTAGTGTCATCACTTTAGTGCCACGAACCTAACTTTTATCAACAAAAATCATCCAATTGATGCTAAGGACCTCATGTTGAAGTCAAGTTGCTGATAGGCGGATCCATTAGTTTAATACCAAAAATACGTCCTAGCCTCCTACCTTTTTTTATGGTTTTTCTTACAAAGGCATATTTTTTTACAGTCAGCCAATTAAATCATGAAATTAGAAGTTGGTACTGATAGTGGGTTAGGGGTGTAATCAAATCAAACTAGTTCACAAGTAAAATTAGTTCGGTTCAATTTGGTTTGAGCTCACTCTCGTTATCTTAGAGCTCGAACAAATATTTGACATTTTGTATAATAATTCAATGAATTATAAACCAAGCTTGAGTAGCGTATTTGGCATGATTTAGTTTGTAACGCAAGCTCTATGCGCATTTTATCTTGACAAAATAGTTAAAGTGGACACAATAGAGATTAATACAAAAGGTTTTCATCCAACATGAGGTTTCCCAACGATGAGATAAACCACCAATGGGGAGAAGTTAAAACAAACCAAGAACACCCACAGTTGCCAGCATGACAGTTGCATTTTCTGTCGTATTTATCTCATTCACGGTGAGACCTCCGGCTTGTTGTTTGAAAAGAAAAACACACAAAACAGCGAGCTCTTCCTCAAATTTCAAAACTTTCCTCTTTCCTCTACATTCAATTTTGTCTCCTCTATACTACGGCTTTTATAATACGAACTAATGTGCTTGGTAAAAAAACTAATATATGCATATGTACATAGTGGAGTCGACGCTTCCAGTTACAGAATTCATGATATATACCATGTAGAGCATTGCCCTTGAATTAGACATATCTAGCTTGATTAGGGAGTTGGACACTCTTGTTGGCTTCAACCCTTTTCCTCCTCTGGTGTTAATGGATTAATATACTAAAACTTTAATTGGATGGGTGTGTATTATATTAATGTTTATAAAAGAGTTATTTATCAGAAAAAAGAGGTTTTTTTATATTACCCGGTAGTGTGAAAATTAAGACTAATTAACATACAATAAGAATATTCTTTATAATGACAAAATTTCCCTCTAAATAATTTTTTTAATAATAGAATAAAGGTTACAGCAACTGCCATGTCGGTGGCTTGGCCACCACCAATCCAGGCCTCGGGCCCGCCGGCCACCCTTGGCAGAAGGGCAACTTAATCCGGCCACACCTATACGCTTAGGACAGCTAGATACGGCCACTTGATGTGGCCGGTCGAAATCAACCTACTTTCACCTTAAAAATTCTTTTTTGTAATTTTTTTAATTTATTTTATTTTCTTAGTAACAATATTTTTTAAAAAACGTATTTTTGCACTTTCTTGATAATTAACGCTAATTTTCCCACTTTATAGCAACATGAGAAATATTTTCCCCCTCTTGGGTAAAAAGTTCTTTATAAAATGTCCCTTTATCATTTACAAGGGTAGGTCATTTTGGCATTTTCACACTCAAAAACATTATCTCAAAAAATCAAATTCTCTGTCCCCCAAGACACCAGAGAGGCTGAATCAATCAATTAATGAAAGAAATGAAATCATTACAAAGCATCTCATTTTACCCACTTCAATCAGATAAGGTGAAAATAAGGCGAGAGCCTACACAATCGCAAAAAAATTTTACTTCCATCCCCTTAGCCGCGGCACATAGACAATACCCAGAATTAGTTTACACTATACAACCCACTGCCCAGCCTAAAATAATCCGGATGGAAGGGCGCGCAGGTAAAAATCATTCTAGCATCGCCAAGCACATTTGCTAGGGGGGATGAGTTTCAATGGCAATTCGGAAACCTAAATCTCAGACCACCGAAGCTTCAACTTGCTCCATCTCTGAATTTGAATTTGAACAAGGCATGTCGAGTTCATATCTTGACCTACTTGCAGGGTTGGACAGGAAATCAAGTGGAAGTACTCGATTACCTACCAAGCTTATCAGCTCCGACTCTTCCAGACCTCTCGTTGGCCCCAAACTGCACCGATCTGACCCATGCTTCACCAATGCGTTCTTAAATTTGTTGATCTATCAAACAAACAAATCAAAACTTGCTGGTCAGAATTTTGTGAAAATAACCAATGTCGTCGTCAAAAGAACTAGTATCAACACCAAATTGTGTCAATTGGTGATAGCTAAATGTTGATTGACATACACTATTTCTGAACAGTATGAGTGACCGGAGTAAAATTGTTCTCATCGGTTGCAGAGCAATCAGATCAAAATGGTGTCCATAAATATCAAAGTTCACAACGGTTACAGCATATCAAATGCAAAGGATTGGGAAAATGGGCAGCTTACCGTTGCAACAGTGCAGCTAAAGCTACAAAGACGACCCTCTGCCCCTCTATAGAACCGGAAGAAGGGAAGCACATGAATGTGCAGACTATGGCACAATGGTTTGAGCTTCTCGTAATTGAGTGTGAAGAATTGAACCTCTGGATTTGCGTCGGCAATTTTACAGATCTGTGGAAATTAACAAGAACTAGTCTTTGTTACATAAAACATATTTTCTCAACTAAGAGATGCAAGCATGGTCAGATTGGTGTACCTTGGGGTGAAGAGCTTTGCAGCCACCACAACCCGGAGAGAAGAAATCGACCACCACAAGCTTATCGCCGGCGTTTGAAATAGCATCAATTAGCTCAGGAGCAGAAGAGATTTCTACCATGTTCGGCACAAGATGCTTGTCCCACCACCGATGTGCCCGGCCCATAAGAACCGATGCTTGTGCCTGGAAAATTGCATCACACTTGCTCATTTAGATTCAACAATACGATAATTATCACAAACAAAACCAACCCAAAAAGATATACAAAAAGGAGAAGAAGTTTGTTCATACACGAACAGAAAGCTTCAAACAAGTAGTTCTCTTCCTCCGTCGTTCTGAGCAATTCTGATCTAAAATAGCTTTCTGGCCACTTATCATTTCCAACCTCTGAACAGAAATCTCATGAGCAGGTAGACCCAACAAACTTTTCCTGGTCCTCAACCCAGTCACTTCCATCCCCGACAAAGAAGTGCTGCTTGAAAAGGCAGCCATGGCTGTGATCCGAAGGCAGCAGCACCGAACAAGCCAAACAAATCAAGTAACAGAACCTGGTGCAACAGATTTCCCCCCTACACCAGCTTGGAACACTTAGAACAGCGGGGCAATTCAAAGCAGATCAACAAGAAAGAAGCAACCTCTAAATTCCAGATCAATTATGATTAAACCGCGAAAAATATCACATGTTCATCAACAATAAAACATCTTCTTTGACAAAGAGGCGAGAGGGTGATCCATAGGAAATAGGGAGGAAAAAGAGAGCCAATAAAAGAAAAAAGGTGGGTGGGAACTGGTAAGAGCTAAATTTATCCAAACTTTTAAAGACTTGTTCTTTCAAAGTGTCGGCCAGGCGGACAGATTGATTTGGGCAGATGCAGAGCTGCGTTTTCTTGAAAATTGGGTCGGCTGGGTCTCTTTTACTTTGAATGGATAAACCCTGGTTTGCTGACTCTTCAATGACAAGGAAACCTGATTGATGCCACCAACCGTCCAATTTTTTTAAGGAAAGTTGGATAAACTTATACATCTATACATTAGACCGCCCTCTATTTTAATCCAGAAATACTCACTATCTGTGGCCTATTAATAGATTTTTTTTGAAAGACAACGGATAAGTATATTGGGCAAGGGGATTGAACAGTTGAAAACGGCGTCGAGCAGTTTATTCATGGACGGGTATCCCGTGGCAATGACGAATTCCACACATTTTGTGAAACATGATCTGTTCCCATTTCTGACCGGCAATTATTGCATTAATAAATTCAAGAACGCATTATAATGGCTTTTTCGTCGAAAGGTGGTCGGTCAAGACTCATCGCCTCCGCTGATCCTCGTTCTAAACCATGAGCTCTCCAAAGTTGGCCAATCGCCGCATCTGATCCGAAACCATAATCTCCCTGTCAGTTACAAAATTTTTTTTTTTAGTTTAATACTTTACATAAAAGCAGCAAAAACCAGACCCATAATTTTAAGGAAAATTTTTTTTGTGAGCCCATTGTGACTAGTCATCCATTAAGGTAAATAAGGTCGTAAATGTCCTTGGTAGAAGACCACTTGTATGTGGGGTCTCACTATCGATTATGAGTATCCGATATGAGGACGAGAAACAAGACGTGGTAAACGGCAACTTGTAGCACGGTTGGCGAGACTGATAATTAATTTGACTATAACAAATTGTATGAAGCATGCTTAGGCAGTCGTAGGCAATTATCCAAGTGGTTACACGGGACCAATTCCCATTTGGTTATAGAGACAAATTATTTGTACCACATAAGAGGGCGGCTATATGTAGCAGTTGTAGCTACACATCTATGATTGTATGAAGATCGTGTGACCTATTACTCGAGGTTCACGGTACATCTAAGCTCAACGAAGATATATCATAACTTATGCCAATCTTAATGGTGGTTAAGGTTGAAAAAAGATATTCTCAACACTATATTGTGATGTCTTGTTTGTTAATAAGTCAAGATCAAGCACCGGTGACTAGCTAGTTTATTGCAACCATCACCACCGCTAGAATAGAAGTGAGATTTTATCACATGTGATTTTGTCACTTATATACTCCTTTATAGACGTCAGAAAAATGTAGTATGACTTATTGTCCATAGGAAGACAAAAGTAGCGCACTTTATCTCGATTCGTATGACTTGTCTCATATCTACATTGGCCAGATTGTACTGAGATCATATTGTAAGAATTCACAGAGTTCCCAGGGAGATTATATCAGATAGGGACATTAAATTTACCTTTTCCTTTTGGAGATTTTTCCAAAGAAAACTTGGTACAAAGACCCAATTCTATACAGCCTATCATCCACAGACCTATGACACGTATGAAAAGAAGATCCATATGGTAGAGGGCTTACTTTTGTTGTGCATGATGGACTTCGGAGGATCTTGGGAGGAGCATCTACGGTTGGTGGAGTTTGCATGTAACAATAGCTATTAGGTCACTATCAAATTGGCACCATTCGAGGCCTTGTATAGTACACCTTGCAGATCGTTGACATGTTGGCTACAGGGCAGCGAGCCGCTGATAATATGCCCCGAGTTGTTGTAGGACTCCCAAAGGATAGTTGAGTTGATACGGCATAGGCTATCATCAGCTCAAGACATACAAAGGGCAAATGGAGACCATCGAGGTTTAGATGTCAGCTTTGCCCTCGGGGGTTCTGTACCGAAGGAGGCGTTCTGTATCACCCCAAATGCGGTTTGCTATTAACCAAACGGGAAATGTTACTTGGGACCAAACCGATTCTCATTTTGATTAATATAGTCAACCCAAACTTAAGCGGAAGAGACCTACTCTAAGCGTCATAAGATGAAAAATATGCCATAATGAATGTATGAAATGCGCAACCTAGTAAAATGCTATGTGAATGATATGATGACGAAAAAAAGAATTCACACCAAAAATTAAAATCACACCATAATCGATTTAAATATTATAAAAATCCTGTAAATAGACGGGCATAGTTTTCCTTAAAAGTGCAATAAGGAAACCAACTTGTACATCATCGTATCACAATATATATATATATATATATATAATAGATAGCAAGAAAATATCACAACATCACATTATCTTAATATCACATCATTTTCCAAGTCATGAACCCTAACTCAGTTTTGATCCATTTACTACTCACTCTCCCATGGCTGGAAGTTTACTAACTTCATTCACAAAACATGCTTACCATATATTAATCATTATCAAAATATTTCATAACAAGTTTTACACATTCACCAGCATCACAATTAAGTGTCATATTGCTAGGCCTGTGTGTGTGCAAGGATGTTACTGTTCATTCGTCAAGTTCGACATATCTTGTTTTATTTGATGCTCACCTATATATATAATAGAAAACTGTCAATGACGGTTGTCACTTGTCCATAAAATAACTAATATCAAACTTTCTATAAAAGCAAACTATCATTAACAGAAAAACATGTATATACTCCAATAGAACTCTCATAAGGGTAACTACTTAGGAACCACTGAGCTATAGTTTGGATGGCATCCCGAACTGACTAGTTTGATGCCTCTCTTGGTATTTTCTAATTTCTCTTTGAATCCCTTGGGATGACTGGTATGTCCTAAACCCTCTCCGATCCTCCATATTTCTCCTAGCATTGTGCAAGAAGGTCGAGTACTCTCAAGCAGTCGCCTTTAGTACCCTTTGAACCACATGTCCAGACGTGCGTTGTATTGAACAGTACCTGTAAACCCCATGTTTCTCTAGGTGTGAGGAACTCAAAACACAGGTTGTCAGGATCCTTCAGGAATGGAATAACTCTCTCACTAATCCAGAGCCTGCTGTGATTGGCACGTGCACCCGTTCATAGTACGTACGAGTTGGTTTCACATCACTCGTCTCACTGAAAATTGGACAAAAATTTTATATAGGCCTGGGAAGGGATTTAATAATGTAAAGTTGAAGGCAACTTGCGGTGGTTTTTCTTTTCAAAATCAAACTCGAGGGATCTCATCCTCGAGGGTTATTAATTTTCGGAAAAAGGTTCGCTAAAATGACCCATGTTAAGTGGGGTCTAATAAATCACTACTTAAAATGTCCTACAACATACAATCTAAAACAACAATATATTAGATCGACAATCAAGAGTACAAGTCCAAAACGGACTTGGTAGAATCTCCCAATGGGGTATCGCGCGTATGCGGTGAGTTCCTACACCAAACCTACATAAACAGAACTAAATTCTAATACTAATGTACTCCCATATGATGCATGAATGACATGATGGATAAATCAAACAATACTAGGGCAAACATGCATATCTTGATCAATCCAACAAATCTTGACAATCATGTCATATAAATCTATATTCCTAGGTGATCATGCCATCAACATCACAAATTTGTTACTATCTAATTTAAACATGTCAATTAACTAATTAAAGATCATAATTCTTTTTAATAATCAAACTAATACTCAATCATAACAATTTAATCATTAGAACTAGATGTGTAATTCACAAGTCTAATTTTCTAACCTTAATTAACAACAATATAGCAATATAGACATGCACACATTTTTAATTCACTAATCAATTATATTTCGTAATTACAACAACATAATTTCAAAACCCTAAAAATAGTACACAATCAAATCTATAAATATTACCAAAATGATGCACATGCTGATGATGGTCAGTCATATATAAAAATGAAATAAAAATTAAATCGTTATACCTAAGTTGGCAATTACTCGGCGATGGCGGCAATGGCGGCGGCAATGGCCGCGGTTGCCGGTGCCGTGGGGAGGGAGACAGCGGTTGTGGCTGCCATCCCAAGGGTGACACTGAGAAGGGAAAGGGTAACTTGACATGGTCGGAGCACCACTGGCCAGTAGCGATGGCTAGTCGCCAGAGGTAGCGGCTGTGGTTTGTGGCCAGCTAAGGTGAGGGCTACAAGGATTGGGGTCGGCTAGGGAGTGGGGAGAAGGGCTAGGGATAGTTGAGGTCATCTAGGGGGCTGGACTATGTGGCCGGAGGTGGTGTGCGACTAGCTGGCGGAGGTACTAGTCACCAACTAACATGCATGCAAGCGGTAGCCCTATTTTCATCATGGGTCACCCTGCATGTGGCCACACAGGTGGGGGAATGCTCGAAAAGGATGAGGGAAGGGCTAGGGATGGTCTCCGAAGGTCTTTTCTGGTGTTGATGGCTGGTGCTGACACATGCAAGCGATAGTGGGTGATTGTAAGTGGAAAAATAAAAAGAAAAGGAGGAAGAGGAGGAAGGAAGAAGGGAGCGAAGGTGAGGCGGAGTTGACGGCGAGGGGGGTAATGGAGGTGGTGGTGGTCGATTGTGGAGAGGGCGGTCGCCGACGGAGAAAGGGGGGAAGGAAACAAGTTGGGCGGCTTGGAGTAGGAAGAAGTTGGGGAGACTAAGAAGAGAGGTCAGGGGTAGTCTTGTAATTAAAACTTGACTTGCTCCCACCTCAAGTCAATAATAATAATTAAATTCTAATAAAATATCAAATAAATATGATAAAATTTTATAAATTAAAAATATGCTCAAAACAATAAACTGACATGTTCTAACCTACTAACCCACCCATAATCTTATCTAACACATCCTAACACGATAAACGACCTAATTCTAATTTCTATGGTATAATGCATGAAATAACAAAAATCTGGCTTACTGTCGCATATTCTGATAACTCATTTTCCTACTGTGTTACTGACGTTATCATCATACACTCGGGTATACTTGACCCTCATGGCTCATAACACACGGCCGGCCTCGGCTCGACACACGTGTTCTGAAACTGACTAGACTCAGACCAACAAATAAACAGATCGGTTCGCGAGTATAAAATCCTGACTCGAGTCATGGGCTTTACACATTCAATTTAGGATGTGGGGCAAGCTGAGTCTGTACTATATTGGCCCGTTTGAGGTGTTGAGGCTAGTCGGCAAGGTAGCTTACGAGCTTGTACTTCTAGCTATCTTGTTTGCACTACATCTGGAGTTTAATGTTTCCATGCTGAAGAAGTATGTTTTGGATTGGTCGCACAAACTGCAGCATGAAGAGCTTGACGACCGACCGGACTTATCATACAAGGAGGGAGCTGCACGGATTCTAACCTATTGTAGTGAAGTCTTTCTGTAGGAAAGAAGTGTCACATGTGAAGGTGTTTCTGCCATAGCAGGAAGTTTAGAAGGTTATGTGGAAGCATGAGGACGAGATGCAGCTGCGTGTTCCTATGCTATTCCTAGCAGACGACAACGATTCAAGGTATTGGAATGCTTCCTTGTTTTCCTTGGTTGTGACCTATTGTATGTTGTATGTGTGATGGTTGTCGTGATGTGTAGATGTGTGTGTACCCCTTTGTAAATTTCGGGACGAAATTTTCTTAAATGGTGGAGAATGTAAAATCCGGGTTGTTTGTCTGAGAGTTTTTGATTTGGTTCATTCTTTACTCTGATCGGGTTAGTTGGGTCTAACTCTTCTTACTGTAGTTCGAGTATGGTACAATATGTGGTTGCCCAACCCTAGCTCCTTCAGCATTGGCACCCTCGTTGAACACTAGTCGCCTGACCCCTTCTTATTTCAGGTTTGGTTGAGTCAGGTCTACTTAGACTTTAAAAATGTTCCTTGCAAGTCTACTTTTATTGTTGTGTGTTTGAACCCCTTTTTGATCAATCCTTGCTCCTACAGGACCTGCAGTGCGGCTCCTGAGGTAGCCTCTATCGCCTATGGGTACAAACGCTAAGTGCACATGGCCTGCACTTGGCACAAAGACACCCCTTGTCAACACCCTTGAATTAACTTAGCTAGGGTTAGAGTTTCAAGTTATGGTGCAAAGGCATTGGCTCAGCGCACTTGCCCCTAAATTTGAATTCCCCCTTCCTTTTTTTCATGCATCAAAGGTGTTGTACGAGTGCCCCTTGTAAGCCTTGCGTGAGGTTCGGTTCAGCATGTTGTGTGCCCGGGTTTTCTAGTTGTCCATCGTCTGGCTTATAGAGGCAGGCATAAAGGCACTAGTAGGGCACCCTTGCGCTGGGACCTTATCCATTTCTATAAATTCCCCACTTCTCCATTTTTCACCCCTTTGCCTCATCTTTACTCCGAACCTTTCCTTGGTGTTTAGACTCTCCTCTCCTCTCCTTGTCCAACCATTCCCTACCTCTCCTAGCCTCTCTAAATTTGGCCAAGACCCTAACGTGGTAGGTCTTGGGGTTGGATGCCCCAAAAGACCTCATCTATGAACGAGCTGAGGTAAAGGTCCCTCCTTTTTACCTCTTTTCCGTGTCTTGTAGTTCTGCTTGTGTAGTTTCTTACTTGTTGTAATTATTATGCATTTTTCCCATTTAGATATCTATGTTAGGAGTTATTAGGATTTAGACTCATTGCATTTTCATGTTTGTAAAAATACTTATACATTTTTAGTAATATGTTGTCTTTAACTTGTACTATTTTAGTGTAAAATGCATATCTCACATTGTAGATGGTATTTTTGCATTTGATTGGCTTTGTTATGTTCATAATAGACATATATACAACTTATATGGATAAAATTTTGTCTTCTATGGCATATATGATCTCGTAGGGATGTCAAACTTGGTGAAAGATAGAAGCTTTCATGGCCCCTCTCACCTGGTTGCCATTTTCCCTAATTTTACACCCTGATGTAGGTTACTTATGTAAAAACCCAACTCGGCTCACCTGTGAACCGACCCGGAAATGCTACCAGCGACCGAACCGTTCGATAATCTACTAGATTCGGTTAAGCCGACCCGGATCTACTCTAGGCATCTTAAGATGAAGACCACCTATGCCCTCTATTCATTATTCACATTATGGCATTATATCTTAGCATTCAATCATATTATCATGATTTTCACTACCTCACATCAGTTCAAATAAAGTATAAACAGAATAGTAAACATTTAGTCACCGAATACATGTGTGTGTGCGAAAGACCTCACTGCTCCTCCGTCCAGGCTGGCACTTCCATCTCATAGTCGTCACCTACATATAGTACAAAACCGTCAGTAACGAGCGTTACCGGTCCGGAAAATAACTAATATCAAACTGGCATAGGAGAGCTAACCCTCCTGTTAAAGGAAAACATTATATACTTCCTCAAGAACTCTCACAAGGGCACTAACGGGAGCCGTCCCCCTCGAACGGCAGCGTCCCCTATCCATCTCATTCTCTTTCCTTCACTACCTCGTCTTGCATCAAATCTCATTCTCGCGTCTTGCGTCAAAATCATTCTCGTTCATCTCAGCCCTCTACGTCCTCCATATTACTCCTAGCCTTGAGCTGAAGGCCGAGTACTTTCAGGCAGTCGCCTTTAGTACCCTTTAAACCACAAGTCATGACATGCGCTATACTAAACAGTACCCGTAAACCTCCACGTTCTCCGGGTGTGAGGAACTCAAACGCGGAGTTAGCAGAATCCCTCGGGATGAAGTGGGTCCTCCCTAGCATCAACCCGAAGACGAACACATGCCCT
>JAVDBV010063011.1:0-10979 GCA_032619315.1 Piper longum
TAACGAGTGTGGGAAGCAATAATGATGAGGAGTGATATCAATTTTTTTTTTTTTTGCTAGTTTATTGTAGATAAATAAATATAATTAGTTATAATTAAATTTATTAGTATATTATATATATATATATATATATATATAATATAAAAATTATGTTATTATATTATTTTATCGAGTCATACTACGAGTCAAATTTGAGTTATAACTAAGTTGAATCGAGTCGAACTTGAGCTTGCTCAAACTCGACTCGTAGGATTTTAGTTCGAGTTTAAGTATTTAAATATCGAATTTTGAATCGAATTGAATCGAGCTGAACGTTAAATGCTCATGAGTTAGCTCATGCAATTAACAACCCTACTTGTCCTTCCCCTTCCTATTGGACTTAGCGACTCCATTCCTATCACCGGCCATGGCCACCGAACGAGCCCTCCCGGGGTAAAGCACCAAAACCCAGGCCCTTTTGTGTCCAGTTTGGAAGTAATATATAAATTTATTAAATAAATAAAAAGAATTATATTAACGTTGCAGTGAAAATAATAATAATTATTATTATTATAATATAATAGGATAATACCAAAAATCAAACCAAACTAAACTTGAAATTCAGTTTTTGGCATAGTCCTAAACAAATTAATGTGTAGTGATATTTATCAGAATCCGAATCGAACAAGATTAACTAAAATAAATCTATGTTTTATGTTAATTATTATCATAAAAGATATAATATTTTATGATTAAAATTTATGTATTTAATATGACATATATATTCAAAATTATTTATTAAATAGTTGTATTCATTAAAATAATGATATAATTTAAGTAATAATTAAAAATATATATTTTATAACTTATGAGATAATTTGTTGATTCAGTTTTTTAAATGAATAAATCGAAATATTATATTTTGGTTTTAAGAGTAATTCGGTTCACGTTCAATTACTAAATCTAGCGACCAGATGAAATTTGGATAGGTAACCAAACTGACAGGCTGCTTACCCCTAAGTGGCTCATGCATTTAATATGAGATAAATAGGTAATTAGATGACAAGGACAATTTTATCTTAAACACACAGCCAAAAAAAAAAACAACCATGTAATATAGATAGCTAGATGTACACGCTCCAGATTTTCAATTGTTATTTGTATTAATCAATTTTAAAAAAATAAATGCTAAAATTAATTGAACAAATTTTGAATCAGAATGCTGATTGATGAAGGTAAATGAACTATTTTATTGATTTAATTATAAGTATTTATTAGGTCGTTAAAGAGGTTAAGGAAGGGCATCCAAGTGTTTGTGGAAATGATTGATTCCACTTATTCATGCAATTAGGCTCCGTGAATACTAATTTTTAATTAGAAGTATGTAAGTCGGTATTCAATTATTTGTGTGTTATCATTTAAATGGAAAAGCTCATTGTTTAGATTTTTATTAGTTTGTAATATTCATTTCAAATACTATGTACATAATTTAACTTGTACTAATTAACTATATTTCCACATTTCATAATCTCGATAAAATGATATAATCCTTAAAAATTGAGCAAAGGTTTTGGTAGAGCTTGACGTTTGCAACATTAACAAATTGTCATGTTGGGAAAAAATAAAGGCAAAGACACTAATATTAATGCAATTGTTCACCTCATGAGCTGAATTTTATTTCACATTTACAAATTGCATTTGTTCATCGTTATGTTTAAGTTATTCCTACATATATATTTTAAAACATTATAGATGGTTGCTGTTACAACCCTGATTCATGGGCGTCGCCGAGAACTAGGGTTTGGGTGTTGTCCCTAGGTTTCTCGCATCCATGAGGGGTAGCCGTGGCTATCCGGGTGGTGAAAACAACATACCAAGGCTAACTCATGTTTGTTGCATGGTGTACTATGATGCTGCCGAGTGACCGAGTATTGCAGGTGCGCATGGCGTCGGGTTGTGAGAAGTACCGAGCATGACCGAGCGTGACCGGGCAATACCAAGCATGACCGAGCGTGACCGGCCAGTGTCGAGCAGTGCCGAGCGAGTCCGAGCATGTCCGTGAAGTGCCGAGCGTACCGAGTGGCACGACCGAGCGAGGAGTAGTACCGCTACGGATTGCAGTATGGGCATCGATAGGTGCGGGGGGCAACGTACCGATACAAATAGCGGAACGGGCTGCCTAGTGGGTGCGCACAACGGGATTAGGCACGTGGGTGTGCCAAACCAAATAGCGGTAGCGCATGGCAGTATTTGGTGCGGTGCTCGGATTCTTGCGGTAGCGTGTGCTAGTGCTGGGAGCGGTAGGCTGGAATTCTTAGCGGAACTAGGATTCCGATATTCTGATCGAAATTTGGTGCTAGTTTGAGGATGGTCGGATTTTCTGGTCAGGGTCGAACCACGGCAGCCAAGGGTTTTGTTGGAGTTTGAAGATCAGATCTAGGTGAAGATCATGATCTTGGTGCAACGATCTTAGAGAATTGGATAATGATGCCTTATCATGTTTTCAAGGATTCAAGGTGTATCTCCTGAGTTTGGAGATAACATGGGGACGTGTTTATCCAATGTTGGAACGCGCTTTGGAGGATCAGAGGTGTATCTTTGGTGTTGGAGATAAGCACGAGTTGAAGCCTATAAAAGGAGAACTCTTTTGGTGGAAAAGAGAGGACGACGTGTGGAAGAACTCTTGTGGGGAGAGTTAGTCGAGAGGAAGGATTTCCTGGAGTTGCTGCAGCCGGCACTTGTGGCAAGTGCTTGAACTTCATGGGGAGTTGCTGATTCAAGGTACACGTTCGTTGGACAACCTACATGTTGAGTCTTGTTTGATAGATTGCATGTAATGGGATCGATCTGTGGGAGACGATCTGGGTTGTGTGAATTGCTTGTGGGAAGTAATTTGTATTGAGTTCTATTGTGAGTGGTGAGCAGTGGGGCGAGGCTGTGGGGGCTGTCTACAAACCGAGCAAGTCTTGAAATGCGAGTAAAGTACTTGTAATAACCTTGTATTGGTGATATAATATAAGGTTGGGAAGTGGTTTTCCGTATATCTGTTTTGGTTGCTTGTTGGTTGCCGTTTGTAGGTAAGGAATTTCTATTTCTAGGTAGTGGTCAAAATTTGCAAGGGATCGGTTGTGGGAATTGATTTCCAAGACGAGCAAGGGACAGACGACACGACTCCAAGTATGGATACCGGTATTTAGAGCGGTCGGGCAGCGTGGGGCTGTTTAGTTTTAGGGACAGCATACCACTACAAATAGCGGTATCCGAGAGCGCTATATCGACATTGTGATCAAGCAAAGACTGATTGGGGTTGCGGTATCGAGCGCGTGCAATTCCGATACTTACTCCGAAAACCTCGATAGCGTGATAGTGACTGAACACACGGTGCTGTAGTTCGAGTTTGGCTTTCAGAGTTGATCTCATATTGCGGGATTGGTGTTGGCTGAGTGTTTCCAGGAGTGAAATACGCCATCACAGTACCTCTGATGGGATGAAAAATTCTACTATAGAGTAGGATTGTAACAGTTGCCATGATACTTTGTAATGGTTAAAAGGGTAAATGAGTGTTCTGTTCAATGGGAAAACGCTAAACAATAAATAGTAGGGTTGGTTTAGGGTTTATCAAACAAAACCAATCCATTGTAATGAAATGAACACTACAAAACAGATTAGGGGAAAATACGAACCGGGAAATAAATAAGAAAATAAATACCGGTTAAACAAAACACTTATCCTCAACATAGAAGTCCAAGACTGCAACTCCTACTAGTTGCTATACAAACCATCCAGAAAGCCAATAAAAAACAACAGTTTTCGCATTGAGTCAGCATACACTAAATTTGCTGCTAAATGGCCAAGGAAGACTCAACGCAGAGTAGGAACTAGGAGACGTCCATAAGTTCAATCCTTAACTCCCTTTGCCTCCAGCTTTTCTATACCTTGCACAGCAGAAACCCAATAAGTACAGTTAAAGAGCACTCTAAAGCATATATGCACTCTATTGTAGTTTCTGTTGAAACCATGCAAGCCTTACCAGCTTTCTCTTTCTTCTACTGGAAAATTTCGATTATATAACGGGAGCTCAAACAGAAAAGTCTTTTTAATCCATAGAGGCAAACTTCCATACACATTAGGAGGCAGAGGGATAAGTGGACTGTAAATGCTAAACAAAATTATAAGTCCCATACGCTAAATCGATTATTATGCATAGCCCAAGGCCCCAAACATGTAAAGAGAAGAGGAGATGAGAGGTGCACATCACCTTGTCGTCCTTTTATAGATTTGATACTCAGACAAGCTTCCAAACCGTTTATCCAACGATTCCTGTCGTAATCTAACATAAGAATATATTTTCCAGGCCAACTACAGATACCATGAAGGAGCAAACACATATAAATCATACCTCAAGGAGCGGAATACCACTGACAAATAAAAGCAGAAGGCTCAAAAAAATGGGTCCAAAAACTACTAGCCATTCTCCACCTTCTAAAACTGGTGTGGATGCCACAAAGATTCCCCACCAAAGGAATATCTGAGTGGGCACATAAGAAAAAAAAGGTTAATAGGGTAAAGCCATCTCTATGCATTACCTCAAGAGGCTAAAGAGATGCCAATTGGTAGAACTAACCTCACCAAAATAATTTGGATGTCTGGAAATTCTCCAAAGTCCCACATTACACCACTTTCCTCTATTAGCAGAATTGCTCTTAAATGCCAACTTCTGCTGATCAGCCGTGGCTTCAATGATAAATCCCACAAACCAAATTACCCATCCAATGATATCTGCAGCTTCCACAGATGGGTTTCTGGCGTTGGCATTAACTATTGTTACAGGCAAACTTACAGTCCATACCCATACAGCCTATTGAGGCAGAGAATGCATAATTAGCGCTAAAATAAAAAAATAAATAGCATTAACCACAATAGTAGTCTTCAGAAAAATGTAACTCAGTTATGAGACCTGGAATATCCAAAACACAACCAGCCTTCCCAAATTAGTTCGAATATCATCAAATCTATGGTCCTCTCCCCATTGTAGTATTCTGCAAAAATTATAAAAAAAAATCAAAATAAAAAATTTAAAAAGCCAACATATATCCAGAAACAAAAAAAAAAAAATTACATGTGTTATACAACCTAAGACACAACTCAACTAGGTGTTATATAGCACATTAAGTAGGATAGAAATTACTATATGCCCAAAGAGAGTCCTAATGCACATAGAAACAAGAATCATCATCCTTAATTATACATAATCCCATATAGGCTTGGGTTCGGAAGCATGAAATTTGTGCCATCAAGTGATTGATTTCCCATTAAATCAATGACTGAATAACATGTAAAAATCAAATTGGCAAACTTTTGTGTCAGATGCCCCGCCTATCGCAATTCTCTTCACAGAAGAGAGGTAGTAATGATATGAGATCTGAAGCTTTAACACCATCATCATTACTTGCCTTCTCAAGTTATTGGATATAGGGACCATGAGAAGTTGTGGAATAAGAAATATTAAACTAGTCCATCTTCCATTACAAAGCTAATAATAATGAACCATAGCTTGCTTCCATATGGACTCAGGAATACTCATGAGTAATAGCATCTAAAATACACAAAACAAGGTCCTAAGTTGAGCAATATCAGTGACCGACACTGAAATCTAACAGAGTTCTAGAATACTTCAAAATTACAGTCTTACTCATTGGGACATGAAAAAATTTGAAAACTATGATGTGGTCAAGCAAAGTGTATAAGCATACCGTCATCACTAATCTTCCAATATTTTGTGCCTACCCTCCAGCTAATAACAAATTATCAGCTGTAAATGTACTTCAAAGAGAAATTTTAATGCGCAGTTTTAGTTCAAGAGCATACCTCATCAAGAGGAATATTCCCAAGCGGAAGCCCCAGATTACAACAAATAATGTCAAGACAATCTGAAATCCTTATTCAAAATTGGCATCGGTCAAGAAACTAGTATACAAATTCTACTAAAATTCACAGTCATTGGATTGGCAACCTTCCAATAACTATAGATGCGCTTCCAGAAAAATACAGGAGATTTTAAAAACATAAATGGTTTACCTGCCTAAAATGCCAAGTTCCCTTCAAAATAATGGTCAATACAGCAATTATAACGAAATTGGTGCTTCCTGAGAATAATAATAATAATAATAATAATAATAATAAGATTTTGAAGTTATGCTTAGGCACGTGAACTTTATGATAAAAGATAAAAGACATTACACAGGATACTGTTCCAAAGAACAGCATAGCTGCAAGCTTTATCAGTGCTCTTATTGGTCTCATAATTCATTTGCGAATATGATGACCACAAGTTTGACGCATAAATCATGTTTGTGAAAAGAACCAGTTTTCATATGTAAAGACACAAAGGACAAAGAAAGAGCATTCCTAGGTTTGTGCAATCAGACCAGGTAAGTACTTCCTACAATAATTCAGACAAAACAAAGTATTCATGCATTTCATCTCGTCAACTTCTTGAAACCAGCTTTTTCCTTCTTGGCATAAATTTACATTCCTCATTCTATCTACCCTCACACCAACTCAACAAACACATACTATATCACATACCCATCCGCGGTGAAAGAATCTCCATAAACAAAAAATAGAATAGTGATCTCCATATATTTCATAATACCAGGTCCCATCCCAAGCCTTACCTATGAGTTAGAGGAAACTACATCAAATTTCGTAATTCATATCCTTTTGGACAGCCTTCGCACAGGATTGCTAAAATTGATAATCCCAGTGATTTTCTGGTAGTTATGGGAAGTAAGAGTTGGATCTCTATTGTATGTAGTAGAAAGTAAGAGTTGGATAATCCCAGTGATTTTCTGGTAGTTATGGAAGTAAGAGTTGGATCTCTATTGTATGTAGTAGAAATAACTAACTCAATCCACTAGGATTAGAAATAATCTCTCTAGTAAACATCAAATAGAATATAATAATCTAATATCTTTTATATATATATATATATATATATATATTCTAAATGATTTTAAAGAGAGATTCTAATTGAATGAGAATATAAACTATAATAATTTCATTTATTATTATTTATTTTTGTATTATTTTGATTGATTTAAACTCTTACTTACTTTCAATTACATGCCAGAATTGAATTTCCATTTTATTAATAAGAGTAAATTTTTACCTAATTATATTTTATATGGTAAAATTACTCGCTAATCCTTTTCGATTTCACATAATATCCTATAAAAGCTATAAAAGTAGTTGGGGCGGTGGTGATGGGTACTAATCTAAGATAAAAACACATATGAGAATAATTATAAACAAACGGGTGGCATTGACACAATCTAAAAAAAGGGATATTAAAGTTTTTTTTTTAAAAAAGAAGGGAGATAAAAAGGAAGCAGAGAGCGAAACCAGCAAAGTCAGTGAGCTTGTCGAACTTGAGGAAGGCGGTGATGAGAAAGAAAATAAACTGGTAACCAACCTGCGCATACACAACCAATTCCAACGCAATCAAAACATAAATAAAAAAATGTGATGGGATATATATTGAGAACGAGCAATTATAAACAAGCACAAGTAGAAAAAGAGAGTAAGAGAAATGAAATAGATGCGTATGTATAGGTACCGTGACGATGGCAGTGAGGGCGAGGAAATGGGAGTCGAGGACGGTGCCCATATCTATTATCCCTTCTGCTCTTCCTCTTCCTCTCGCTCGTTCTTGCTTTGTTGTGGTTAATGGTCTCTCAGGAAAGCAGCAATTGTGCGGCTGGTTATTGTATGATTGTGTTTATGCATACAACACACAAGTGGTTGGACTTTCGGTCGGACGTTGGCGATTGATAAACAGTAACGTGTGCTCTCCCTCCACCGCACACCCTTTTTAGTTTGTTCGTCGACTGGCGGCTCCTTGACGACGACGACGGCCAGAAAATAAAATAAAAGAGAAATTAATTAATTAGGTATTTTAAATAACTTAATCATAATTTTTATGTTAGCGTAATTAAAAAATATATAGAATTGATAAAATTATTTTTGACGGACGAAAGGAGAGATAGAGTTAGAAAAAATACGTAAGACTATCTTTTTTTATTTTAGAAAAATTGTCTAAAAACGACTTTTACTACTTTATATTTTGCTAATATTTTGTCAAATGGCACCTTTGGCTCGTGTCTAAACTTATTTAAGTCATTCTTTCCTTGTCCTTGTCATGGTTGAGAGGAAAAGGACGAGTATAAAAGAAGCACAGGAATGGAAAAAGCTAGTTACCCGTTGTGCATGCGTACGATGTCCCCACCCATGAAGCTTGATCACTACTCCCTGCCATCCTTGTTGCGGTGAAGAAAATGGTTACTGCTATTGTCATTGTTATAAAACCCGTGACTCGAGTCAGAATTTTATTACATCAAACCTATCGGTTCAACTGTCGGTTCGAGTCGAGTCAGTTCATGGACCGCATGTTGAGTCGTGACTAGCCGTGAGTTATGAACGATGAGAGTCAAGTGTACTTGAATGTATAAAAGTATGCAGTAATTTTTTTTTATGGATTTGATCGTAGAAATAGTTTTAGGTCGATTAACGCATTAGGACGTGTTATTGGATAGTTAGGGTGGGTTATTAGTTATAGATCATGTCATTTGGATCTTGTGATCTTTGTTTTTATTTTATGAGATTTTCCCTATTTTCTGTATTTTTTAGGATTTATTACGAGCTAGTTATTATTTTGACTCGAGTAGGAGTCAATACTTATTTACAAGATTGCCATCATAGTGTTTTTCTCCCCCAAACCCCCAACACTTCTCTCCACCTTACCAAACCCTAGCTACTGCCCTTGGTCGCCGTCGCTGCTGAGCGCTGCCCCTGGCCACCGATCGACGCCGTCCAGCTCGCCGCGCCGTCGCCGTGCTGTCCCGACCAAGCCCGACAGCCTTCCAGCCATCGCGACGCCGAAATCGCCCGTGATTTCGTCATCGCCCCGTCGACGATCCGCCGCTGTCTACGCCGGACCGCCGCCGTCTACGCCGGACCGCCGTCGCCATGACGTCGGAGCCTTCCCCTCGACCTCCCAGACCCTTCCCCCTTACCGTGCATCGCCATCGACGTCGGCTGTGAGTCCGATCGGAACGACTGACCACCTCGAACGAACTCGATGCCGCCGTTGGTGGCCATCGCCGCCGCGACTGCCCTCGTCGTCGCCACCACTGGGTAGAGCTTGACGAGACAGTGCTAACCCTTACCCCTGATTGCCCTGCCGGAGTAGTCGCTGGAAAACCACCGGAACTGCAGGAAAACCGCTCGAACTGCCGAAAAACCACCGGAGCTTGCCGGAAAATCAGACTCGCTGGAAATCATCTGATCTTCCACCGAATCCCTCCGGTCGAACCCTACCAAATGTTGGACGCCTCTGGGTGCTGAATCTGAGCCACAAACCGCGTGAGGTATAATTATTTTGATTTAATTAATTAATAATATTGATTGAGTGAATAGCATGCTAGGATGTTAGGATTAATGATTGATGTGTTAGATATTTCCATGTTAATACAAGTATGAATGTGTGTGATGTGTGGTATTAAAATGAATGCTAAGGAATTAATTAGACGGACTTAATAATTGTTGTAATCTAGCATAATTTAGAGTAGAACAATTTGTATTGATGATTGTTAATGTGAGTATGCTATAGGATGTGTGTATGCAACATGAATGGGCGTTAGTATTTAGCTTGATGTGTAGGTACGGAGTAGGAGCTTGCCGCCTAGGCGCGACACCACGCTTGGAGCTTCTACAAGGTCCGTTTAGGACTCACCTCTATTTTGCACTCTATTCCATCGGATGTTTGATTTTCTACTTGCATGACAAGTTAAGTAGCGTTTTATCGGATCCCACCTAACTCGGGCTATTTAGCCGAATAGTTTTCCAAGATTAATAACCCTCGAAGATGAGATCCCTCGAGTATGTTTCGAAATTCAGATCCAGTTCACGATGCCTTCAGGCCTACTTTATTATTCCCAACCCAGACCTATATATGTATGGTTTTTGCGTTTTCAGTGAGAAATGGAAAGAGGGAGGCGGCCATGGCTTCAGATAAGGCATGTGTTTGTCTACGGGTTGATGTTGGGGAGGACCCACTTCATCCCGAGGGATCATGCTAACTCTGCGTTTGAGTTCCTCACACCCGGAGAATGTGGAGGTTTACGGGTATTGTTTAGTACAGCGCATGTCTGGACTTGTGGTTCAAAGGGTACTGAAGGCAACTACCTGAGAGTAATATGGAGGACGTAGAGGGCTAAGATGAACGAGAATGAGATTTGATGCAAGACACAATAGATGAGATGGCCAAGGAAAGAGAATGAGATGGAAAGGGGACACTGTCGACTCGAGAGCGACGGCTCCCATTAGTGCCCTTGTGAGAGTTCTTGAGGAAGTATATGATGTTTTTGTTTAACAGGAGGGTTAGTTCTCCTGTGCTAGTTTGATATTAGTTATTGTAAAACCCGTGACTCTAGTCAGGGTTTTATTACAGCGAATTAGTCGGTTCAACAGTCGGTCCGAGTCGAGTCAGTTCATAAACCGCACACTAAGTCGAGACGAGCATGAGTTATGAATGATGAGAGTCATGTATACCTGAATATATGATGATAACGTTGAAAAGATGATGTGAGATGAGTTATCAGAATATATGAAAGTATGTAGTGATTTTTCTTTTTATTGATTTGATCGTAGAAATAGTTTTAGGCAGATTAACGCATTAGGACGCGTTATTTGGTAGTTATGGTGGGTTATTAGTTATAGATCATATCATTTGAATGTTGTGATGTTTGTTTTTATTTTATGGGATTTTCCCCTATTTTTTGTATTTTTTTAGGATTTATTACGAGTTATAATTATTCTTAACTCGAGTCGGTGTCGAGTTAAGTCTAAATTACAAGTTTTCCACTCTAGACTTCTCGATCAGTTTTTCCCCAAACCCGACACTACCTCACCCAAACCCTAACGCCGCCACCGTTCCCTTG
>JAVDBV010063035.1:0-10067 GCA_032619315.1 Piper longum
GGTCGGAATCGGTACAGAATCGGCCGATTCGTGCATCTATGGTTTAACCACGTATAGGACTGAGTTAATTCTTTGACCCTGATTGCGCTCGACGCATGGCGGTTGAATGCGGGCTCAGGCGGACCAAGGCTACCAAATATGAATATATAATATTTCAACTAATTATACGGACCTAGAATTCTGATGAAGCATCGGCAACTAAGACACGCGATCCTAATCTGAATTAAATAATAAAATTATACATAGGAATAATTTTATACGAGAAAAAACGCATGTAATGAAATGACTTTATTATATGATGATTAAAACTCGACACAATAAATATGTAACACACAAAATATTAAACTTTAAATTTACACTATTTACAACAAGTCTGTTAAGATAATTAATTATTTATGTGACACAATAAATTTACTCATACCTTACCTTTTAAATTAATTATTCAATCACAATTCACTCTTAGCCAACAATAAAATAATTATTGGCTTACTAGCATGTATTTAATTACTAATATTAGTGTAGTTTCCTTAACACGTTAATTATTTAATTAAGGAAATCTAATTAAGCTTACCATCCTTGAAATTTAGATTAGCATTTAAACTATTAATTAATATCACATTCTAATTCCAATTAAGAATGACGGTTACTTATTTCATTAATAATAGCTTGAATATATATTAATAACAATTTATTAACTTTTCACTAACTCTGATTAATTATCCTAAATTTAGTTAGATCGTCATATCCAATTATTTAATATTGCTTGTATTAAACTTTAAGGATATTACTCGTAAGATTATTTTAAATTACTTAACTCGTTGAAAGTTCAATCGTCATTCATTATAAGCATGCTATTATAATTCAACGCTTGTGATTATTATCTTCTAATAATCCCTACCTTAATTTACTAATACAAGCACATAATGTTCTTTTTATATATATATTTTAGTAGTGACATCATTAATATAAATTATTGTAAACATTGAACGATAATTTAATACTAATCTCATTTTAACTAGTAGAATTTTCATTTAACAATTATAATGCGTTCATATACATAAATTTATAACATTTTAATTAACTCAACGTTGATTAATTATGATTGCGATTCGATTAATAATTAATAACTCATGATCACATATGCATATTAACTTACTAAAATATAAAGATGTCATCCTTATTACTTTAATTAATTATAACCAGTTACTTAATAGATTACAATATCATTCGTTCATTAATTAACTATAATCATTAAGATCATAATTACGTCTAATATTTATTAACATTATCTAATATAATTAATATAGATATCCCAATTGAAAGCACAATATACTTATTTACTATTATATGAATAATTATTTATTAATAATTATCCCACATGATCATGAATTTAAAAGACAACCATATACATAAATCAACAACAATAATAATAATAATAATAATAACAAAAATAATTTAGGTATCTATATATAATATAAAGCATGTTTTCATCCCTTTAAAAGTTAATCCTCTATTGTTTTTGAGTACTCATGTTAAATGACTATATACATATCTCTCTGCTTCATTAGTGTCTTTACTTTCCATAAACTTATATCTTACCACATAGGAGACTATAATTCCATAACTTAGGTTGATCAAGAAGGAATATACCCTAAGGTCTAGAAAAAATTTGGGGAAATTTTACCACCAAATGAATAGGCATTAGGATTTAACCTTCTAAGCTAAGGAATTAGGGTTTCACCCCGCATTTCTGTCCACTCAATAACACTGATTTTATTAACTATCTGAATGAAACCTAAATAACCTAAAACTTACTGCATTTCATGAAAACACTTATTAGAGTATTAAATAAATTTTGCACTTTTTAATCTTTTTAACCTGCTCAAATAATGCCACAAACATAGATCCAAGTACAACAAACACACATCATAGAAAGCATAGTTTGGATTTAGGCATTATGTTCATGCCTTAACTAACATTCATAAAGGCCAAAAGTTTATTAATAGTTAGATAACATGCAAGCCCAATAGGATGTTTGGTTGCATTGTTTTGAGCCTATTTATCATCAAAATATAAAGTGACAATGATGACTAATTAAAAAGTGTTTGGAAAAATGTTGACAAAATATAAAGTGGCAGGAGCTATTTCTAGAAAGCTTCACAAAATGTTAGATAAAAAATGGGTCCAGTTGTAAAACCCAACTTCGAGTTAGGATTTTACCCACTCATAGTTTTACCCAATTCGGGCTAGTATTGAGTCAGTTCAAGCAAGCTAGAGCTAGACTAGTTTTCAGACCATGAGTATAGGAATCAGATGGTCGAATGAGTATGTTATGGTACCTAAGTATGTCCGACATACAAACGATAGCTTCAGTTAGGCTAGAACAGAGTATGAGTTGTTAGTGTATATACGAAGTATAAAGATGATATTTATATCTTAGTCAGGGTTTTAGGCTTAGATTTAGGCCATTGCAGTACTTAATATTGGTTTAGGATTTTCAAGGTATCTCATTTGCATGCATCATAGGGATTTTGGATCACCGGATTGCCTCTGTGGGCCCAACTTGATTTGAATCATAGATTTTCATCCGATCAAAGTTTAGGGTTTCGGGGCTCATTTAGTCTTCTTGTCTTGATTTTCGTCTATAAAGCTACTTTTAGGACTCGAGTTAGTTTTGACTTTAGACGATCTCGATTCGAACTTTTCATCCATCTTCAATACTTCTCTTTTAAGCTTGTGAGTGATTTTAAAATAATTTATGCTTAGGGAATACAAAAAATAGTGCATGCATGAACTTGAAGTCTTTTGTTAATAAATATCCTTTTGGCCACTATTTTGGGGAGCAAAGTTTTTACTTCATATGCTCCCTTACTAATCGGCTCATCCTCTATTATTTTATAAACAAAGTACTTATCAATAATATAAATTTCATTAATTAGAAATAAAACATTATATTTTTCATCACCAACATCATCTCTAGCATACTTCTTTTCCAAAGACTTACAAATCTTGGACAGTTTGGTATCACAATAAAAAGGATAAAATTTATCGCTTAAATGCTCAAAATTTGTCCATGGAAAATATTAAATTTAAGTTTAAATTAATTTAATTTAATATTCAAATTTTGTATTTAATGTTTTCTACGCAATTTATGGTTAGAGAGCCTTACTCCTGGGCTCATTTTCATTCCCGCTCGTACCTATACCACAAGCACCGTAAAACACATCAAAAATTTTCGACCAAACTATCATCCTCTGACATCTTATAAAAACCCGGTACCGTCAATCTTATCTAGCTCAACGTTTTCTCAATTGTCATCACAAAAAATGTAATGACCCAAACTACTCAATATTGCTTTGAAATTATTAGAAAACAATAAAGTTAGTATGAAAATTAAAAATTAACCACACAGGCCGCAACAGAAATAAGGAACAACAGAACGGTCCAACTTCCAGATAAGAATGAATCTAAGGCAAGCTTTGGTGGGTACTTTCTTCAAAGCAGTAACCCTAATCACTAGGACCTCCTTAGGCATACCGCTTCCTAAATTCAATGGATTCCTACTCTCTTGCGGGTGAAGCAACCAACCCTTGTCTCGCAATATTATCTTTAAAAGAAAAAAAATTCCTTCTTTACGTTAGCCAATTTTCTTGTAAGTTGTTCTTCTCTTTATTGTAGTAACATTTTAGGCTAAACCATTTCATCATTCTTTCACTTGCATTCCCTCTTCCCAAGCCATCACAGCAGTAAGCAAGACCCATTTTATTTCTTCCTCTTCTCAAAATATTTACCACCCTTTATTGTCAAGGTAAAAAAAAATTATTATATATGTCTATTCTTTGGAAATTCGTTTATTATTAGAATTGTATGTCTTAAATCGGAGGATAGACGCAATAATTTCTAGTTTGTATTTGATGTAACTACCAAGAAAGATGTTTTATGGGATCTCTGTAACTCCTCCGCAAGCGCAAGATGAACTCATAATGGGGAACCCTATATAAAATCTAAAAATGAAACTATATGACCTGTAAAAATTGGAAACATAATGATTTTAGATTTCATAAAAAATGGAGCATCGAAACAATTCACCCATTATTCAGCCTTTGTCTATAAGTAGTTATCTCAATCTAAGAATTTATGTTTTACCTGATTTTGGTGGCATTATTTTGGCATTTGTAAGATAAAATGTTAAAAAATAATTTAATATTTTCTACTATATATTTTATATGCATAAGTCTCAATTATTATAGATATATCTCTATCGATCTTAATAGTTTTTTTTTAAAAAATGAATTCAGTTTAGCTCACGTATCACTCAATAAATACACTAATGTAGTCACAATGCATGCGAGTCATTAAAATGATAATTTTAAAACTTTTTTTTACTCCAAAAGCTAGCTAAATCGACTTCACTCGGTAACTTACCGAGTCAAACTATATCAATGAATCCACACAGGCTGATTTTACAAATGACTCCCCAATTTAACTTATAAAAGTTATCAAAATATTTTTTTATTAGCTAAATTAATATATTTAAATAATATAAATAACATATTTATTAATTTCAAGTTTCAAAAGAGAAATATTAACTAATTCCAAACAATTATTTATTTACATATTTAAAAATTTAACATAAATGACTTCGACTTGGTTTGGAGTAGACTCCAATTTGACTTCACTCCATGACATATCGAGTCGAATCCACATTTCGAGTTTTTAAAATATGATTGAAAGAAGCCATAAGTAGGCTCAAGTTAACCACAATGCATAAAACATTCACTCTTTATTTAAAGAGGGTTCATGAGATTGGATACAATGTTGTCAAAACTTCATTTGGTCACTGTCCAGGTTTTTGTCAAAACTATTTATGCAAGGTGTATAAGCCACTAGGCTAGGTAGAAAATAAATCTACTCAAGAATTCATATCTACTCTTATACATATTTTTTATATATTAATAAATGGGGAACCCAGTACTAGTCTGTGATTAAAAGTACGATATTTAACCAATTAAAATTCAATAATAATAATAATAATAATAATAATAATAATAATTCCTATTGTGAAAGGTTGTGAATTTGAACTTAGTCAACCATGATTTCTAACTTCCTATAAAAAAACAATAATAAAAATACAATTTAGTGCAAACCTGGTTAACCTTAATTTTTAATTTCTTATTAAAAAGATTCATTTTACTCATCTTAAAAAATTAAAATAAAAAAATAAATTATTATAATTTTTCTACTCATGCAACTAAGATATATATTTAAAATAAATCAGAGTCTATATCTAAAATATTAAATTATTATATTCTATTTTATTATTCTGAGAGATTACATATAAAACCACTTGCAAAAGTAATGATTTTAATTATTTAGACATGAACTTGATTTAATTTGTTGTCGTGATTTGAGTTGGAATAATGTTGTTTTCATGTAGCCCTCTCATTTATGAATTATATATGGACTCTTAAGTTATATATATATATATATATATATATAATGAAACCGATAAAATATAAATTAACGAATACTTTGGGTGCGGCCACTCCGGTAATGTGACGACAGTATGAACAAGGGCCTGGGAACAAATTCACCGTGGCATAGCTGATAGACAATTATTAGTGATTCAGGCTTCATGTTAAGTAATTAATTATAGCCTAAAATTCGAACTAAGTTGGATTTTTAGAGTTAGCTCACCATCGTTCCGAAAGGGCATCATGACTTGATGTACTCATCCTCTCCTTCTTCCGACTTATGACCGGCGTAAACAAAAGATTTCTATTGTAATTTAAAATCCTCATGCGAACCTATACTATCTTAAATTTCACTGAGGATTAATAACATGTACATGCAACGTATAGCTGTTGGCTGCACAGGCTTATTCATTTGTATGAAACAAAAATTTTAATTTGTCGAGAATTTTTTGAGCCTCATGTATGCTGTCTGCTTAGTCGTTTTCTGGTCATCTGATAATTGAAAGCATGCATAGCGCCTTCTCAACTGCTCCAGCAAGGGCCCTTTTCATTGTGTCTCGACCAAGTTTTAGATCAGGCCCAGCTTGATGGGATGAAAGAAATAAATAAAGCATAGCCCACCTCTTCCTACTTCTGAAAATAATATCACGATCGATCGATCAATTTCTTGTAGATTAGTGATCTGTCACATATGGACAGCTTTAGTCTCATCGTGCCCCCCACCCTGCCCTAAAGACAAAGTAGAAGAGCAAATAAACTGTAAAAGATCATTTCCTTGTTTTGATTATAATGGCCAGTGCTTGATTCAAATGTAGTTCTCCAATAGTACTTGTGTATATAAAAAACAAGTGAACAACTATTGGGAGGACTAGGCACATATTTAGGTTGAAGAAAATAATTTAAATTTTAATATAAAAATAGAGAAAAAATTACAAATATTATTTTAAATATTTTAAAATATAATTTTAGAAAGTATCACGTATTCAAATTGGATACAGGCCTGAATCGGATCACCCAAAATTTTTATCTGATCATTATCTTTTTAGATATATTTTATATCCGAAAAGTCCAAACCCAAATATGAACTATTTTGGATCGAATTCAAAGATATCGAATATTCGAATCTATCCCTATGTATATTTAGGGAATGTTGGATGGAGCAACCAAGTTCTCCAACAAAAAATGATCGTAAATGATTGACTCTCTCATTTAAATAATGAAAGTCGTTAATATATATATATATATATATATATATATGTATATATATATATATATAATTAAATATATATTTCAAAATAATATAAAACACATGTTTGCCAATTTCAAAGATAAAAAGAGCAACATACTAATCTACTCTTATTAATAAAAAGAGAACTTAATACTGATCTAAGATTAAAAGTATGAGAATCAACTACTCAAAATATATTTTTTAAAAAAATACAATAAAATTATCTCCTTAGGGTCACATATTCGAATCTCGCTAACCTCATTTTCTTAAAAAAATAATCAAAATAACTTTCATGGTAAAAGGTCATGGGTTCTAACCTAACCAACATCAATTTTTAACTTTCTACTGATAAGAGTCTGTTTAATTATTTTGAAAAAATATATATAATAAAAAAATTAAATAATTATAATTCATCTTTTAATATAAAAGATATATCTTCGAAGTCAATCACAGTTTATATCTAAGATATTAAATCATTACAGCATATCATATTATTCAATGAAAGTTTCTATATAAAATTAAAATTTATCCGATATAGGTCACGAATGGTGTTATATCTTACCTATTTTTATATAATATTTCATTATTTGATTGAAGAACTTTATAAATGAGTCCAACTCAGCTTTAACCCAACTCCACTTCATAGCATGGAGAGCCAAATCTAAATGTCTAATTTTTAAATTATGAGAGGGATATTAGTGATATCACGTCTATAAGAAAAATGTAAGAAATATCCAGCCAATTATTATATCTATAATTAAAATTTTATCATAGAAAATAATAATCTTAAATGGACGGGGTAATTTTTCTGCAATATTGAAGTAGAAATTTGAGGATGGAGGTTTATTTATATAAATTTATTTATGATGATTAATTGAGGCGATTTAACATCAGTACTACTCTTCGTAATTCCACAGTACATTAATACACGCACAAGTTGGTTAGGAAGTATGGTTTGTGAGAGTTGTGGCTCTTCATGTCAGTAGGTAAAGTAACATATAAGAATGTAGCCATCCTTCATAACGTCCATTTTAATCCACATATGGCTTAATTTATTGGTAGCCATTGGCCCAGTAGATGTTGTAAAAAAGAAAGACGTGAGTTGGTTAGCTAGGATATCATATTTGTACGGATGTAAGCCTAAATGGTGTTGACTACACCACATGAGTATAAATCAAATTGGAATTTGGATGCCTCACATTGATTGGGAATTGGTTTCCTTCGATGTATATCCAAGATGTATAGAAATCAAGGGCGGGTCCCATGATTTTACGTTACGAAATTTAAGTTCCATCTACACACAGATGAGTCTACAAAGACAGGTATGGATGCATGCACCGTCATCACCCCAATTATATATCTTGTCGTTTTAATACCACACCTAGGCATGTACACTGACCTCTAC
Source organism: Piper longum (assembly GCA_032619315.1). Taxonomy (NCBI): domain Eukaryota; kingdom Viridiplantae; phylum Streptophyta; class Magnoliopsida; order Piperales; family Piperaceae; genus Piper; species Piper longum. The sequence goes on from JAVDBV010063035.1 coordinate 8,108, forward strand.
CTCCTCCCCTCGTAGCTGCTCCTCCAGCTCACAGCTTAGCCTACCATTCATGTCCATTTTTGGCCCTAGGATTGTTGTTGATCTTTTCATTACATTATGTTCTGTAATTTTTTTCCCATCCCACTCTGAATCTTTCTTCACATTGAAAAGGATACTCATACAAGGATACGTGTTCTAACCTGGTCCAAATGCAAATTAATAAAATTTAAGTTATTTTTTAAAATTAGTTAAATAAGTTATAGATTTGTACGCCTATCCCTACTTATATATTGGATCTCAAAAATTATTCGACACGGAACTAATTTTTTAGGAATTATTACAATTATAAAAATTCTTTTTTTGGAATTTCTATTTTTTTAGCCCATGGCCAGCTCTCTAGCACATGTATGGCCCATGGCTAGGTGCACATTTAGTCTAGCTTATTGTCTAATATAATATTACCTTTAGCAACACTGATTTAGGAGAAATTAATAGGTCTAAATTATTTTTTTAAAAGAAATTAACTAAGTTGGAAATTTATGAGTATATTTCTATTTATATATTAGATTTTATCTCACAAGAGGTTAGAAATGAAACTAACTATTTTGAGGAATATTATAGTGTGTACTCAAAATCAATTTCAAAACTCATTTTTTACTTCAAAGAGTTTTCAAGTCCACTTTATTCCATGGTTTCTCAAGCCAAATTTTATCGATGACTTCCCAATTATATACTTAATGATTGATTCCTCGCATCAAATAATAAAAATTATTAAAATATTTTAATTTTCTTTTAATTAAATAAATCAATATATATATATAAAGTAATCTAAATCATATATTTATCAATTTAATTTAAATATATTTATTAATTTAATTTATGTATAAAAAAGTAATATTTGCTAATTTCATATTAAATTTTATTTACCTAATTGAAAAATAGCATAAATAACTTTGAATCCGTTTGGAGTTGATTCTAAGTCAACTTCACTCTATCGGAAAACAAATTGACTCCGAAATTGGTCTCATGTCGTTAATAACTTAGTGGTTAAGAATTTGCATAATACATACGCTATATTAAAATTTGCTCATTATACAATTTTATTTAGAGGGACTAATATAGCTAAGATATGCAGACTATTTTTTGCAAAAAATAAATCTTTTTTTCAGTGAAAAGCTCATTTAGGTTATGCTTGCAACAGAATTAAAATATTAACTGGATTATAGTTTATCATGATTTCTTCATGAAATATTATTATGATTCTTTAGTTAGGTGTCGAGGTGGATGCAGATGATTTATCAAAATCTGAGAAGCGAAGAGGAGCTAGCTAGAAGATTCCTGCCCTTTCAAAGAGAAGGGTTGATTACATCACCTCTGTAATAGTTATATCCATGAGCTATTTCTTCTTCTTCTTCTTCTTCTTTAATTGGCCTTCTAACCCCAACAAAAAGCAAACACTAATGATACCCAGCTAGGACTTAAATTGTATTATAATTTAAAACAACAAAACAATATGTGCATTCTATATATAGTACTACTATTGATGAATTCGAGAAGTGAACGTACTGATGTAGGCTGGAGACCATCTTCTTCTTCATAATCTAATTATTGGAGCACAAGCTAATTGTACGTAGAACTGGGGGTGTAAACGAGTCGAGCTGAACCGAGCAGGGGTGTGCTTGAGTTTGGCTCGTTATAAAATGAGCCGAGCCGAACTTTAACGTAAATAAGCCGAGCTTTAATGTAAACGAGCCTAGCCGAGCCTGTCCAAAATTTATAGTGTTTGGGCTTGGTTCGAGCCGAATTCGAGCCGAGCTCCAGCCGAACTCGAGCCTAGCTAATGTTTACGTGCTCAACTTATATAAGATCAAAATTTTTTTGAACACTATATAAATTCAATATGACCTTAATAGTATTTACGAGACGAGCCGAGCCGAACATTTTTTCGAGTTTGAACACATCGAGTTCGAGTTTCGAGCCG
>JAVDBV010063097.1:0-20720 GCA_032619315.1 Piper longum
TATATTTCATATTGATTTTTGTCATATTTTAAGTCATTTATATTTCAATTTTATTAGTTTAAGAGTCTATTATTTATTATTAATAATACAAAAAATCATTATGAATTTGGTATAAAAAGTGTTAATTATTGTTGTTCTAATAGGATGTAAGAGCTTCGAGACAATCTGGAACGAATGTGGGGCAATATTGGGTGAAAAAGTGAAATTTTGAACTGTAGTTATAGTAACAATGCCTTGGGTACTGTAGCGGGCGTTGGAGAGCTGGTATTGTAGCACTAGCGTTGGGATTTTGAGCGCCTGAGCTCTGGCGACGGGAAAATTGATTTTTTTGATATTTCTGAAGATCCTGGTGGACCCAAATTGTTATATTTGGGTTAATCTTATATAAACTTTGATGAGGGTTTTAAAAGAAAAGAGGAGACCAGCAAAGGACGGCAAAGCGACGGCTTGAAAGACTGGGGGAACGACGAAGGAATTGGATCAGAATAAGAATTAGCTTTTTTGAAAAAAGTTTTTCTTACTCTGATTTATTTTTCTTTGTGATTAAATTATATCTTTCTTATCATAAATGAATTTTTCGAGTTTATTTGAATATTTTATAGAGTAAATTTTTTTCTAAAATTTTTAATGAAACTTAGTGCATTGATTAATAAAGGTTATTAATTTTTATTTATGTGATTATATTTTTGGATCATCTATTTTATTCTATTCGTTAATGCTATCATTAGAATGACCACCTATTGATTGATATAGAGATTTAATCTTGTCTAGGGATAGAAATATTAGATTTGTCACCGAATAAAATAGCTTTTGTTTATCTATTTTGGTGATTTACATATAAGATATAGACATATTCGTATATCTTGGGTAACTGTTAAAGGCAAAATTAAATTTATTATTTTACATTCTCAATTTCATATAGAAGTTTGGTGCGAATGATAAGTTTATGGTGAATATAAGAGATGTCATAAATAATTAATTCTCGTCGTTAATAATTCGAATATGTAATTCATAGGTAAAAATTATAACTTTAATCATATAGAGCATTAAGTGAAATTTAAAATCTTAGGTTTGTCGTCTTGAAATCAATTTATTATTTAAATATTAAAATTTTAGATTAATTTAGTCATAATTCATAATCAAATCATTATTAAAATTTATTTCATTTAAGTATAATTAATTAAATTAATTTTGATAATTAAAATTTTCTACTACTAATTCTTCGTAGGACGATATTTTCTTATCGCTTTTATTACTTAATTCGGCATGTACACTTGTGTTATAATTTCCACATCAATATATATAAAGAGTAATGAATATATATATAAAATGAAGATTGTAAGCTCAATAATAAATAAGACTTTGGGCGTGGAGGAGTGGGATGAAAATGTAGAACTCAAAAAAAAGGACGGTGGGGTGGAACCGTGGGAGGGGGAAGCAGGGCCACATAGATTGGTAGCAGGTCTCGGTAGTAATGGAGAAGAGTTAAAGTTATAAAAGAGAATGAAAACAACTTTAACTTAGAATATGTATGGCTATTATTTTAAATACATAATAATTGTACTAATTGGAGATATTTAGATTTTTTTTAAAAATGTGTAAATTATTCAGAAGAAAATAACTGGAAAATACAAATCAAACTAATTTATGCTAGAACTCGAACTCAAATCAACTATAATATTAATAAGGAACTCAAAATCAAATGAAATCGGCGTAATTCCCTCTATGAACATCCATCCCTAATTGAAGGATGAACACCATTTCACACATTGAGGATGAAAAACACAAATTAATAGTTTCAGACATTCCAACGGCCATGACCATTTCTAGAAAACCTAGGTTAAGTGAATTTTTCGACATAACCAGCAGGGGACATCTTCACCATTTTAGGGATACAAAGGAAAGATATGGACATAGTTATTTAATTTTCAACATTTGACAAGCCCATCATCTTTCTTTCTTTTTTCTTTTCTTTTCTTTTTTTGACCCAAAAGTTAACATGTGATAAAACAAATATGAATTGACTTTTCTTATAGTAGTACAGCTTGTTGGACAATCGGAAAACCGTTTAATCGTGAAAACCTTATGTTCACATTTTATAAGTCCCTACTGCCAAAAGAAATTTACGGTTTTTACGGTGAAGCAGCAGATGCTACAATCAACAAAGATTTATGCCATGATTTGCAAAAAATGGGGCATGATCCGAGGTACAATGCTCTCCTATCCTGAAGTCTCATGAATCGCGCACCAAATAATGCAAAAAGAGAGTAAACTACGAAGTTACGACCCAGGTTGAAAATGAACTAAGAATAACTACAATTGAGATGCAAGCCATGTGTCGACGACTGTTTTTCAGTTTTTGAGCAAGCTCCGTCAAGTCTGAGCCTAAGTAAATAATGAAGGAAAAGAACGAATGCCATTGAACTAAAATTACACATTGTGAGCATTAAAGAACCTATAAACAACTCTTATATGTTGCTGATCATCGAGAGAGTTATTGTTTCTATTTCTTTTTGTTGCGTTGAAGGCTTTTAAACTATTTCCCATTGAGAAGCCAAGCTCGTCAAGTCCAATCACTTCCACCAAATGCTAACCGATATTCTACATTGCTCCTTGGAAACCAGCAGAGTGCAAAAGAACTGCTTTTATTTCATCCGGAAGAATATCAGGACCATCTTTGCATTGCTGAAAAAGGAAGACAAACAAATTTTATTAACATCCCAAGAGAATCACAGAATTGCGCAGCATGTGTCGACAAGCATTCCATGTCATAAACAAGAGTGGTATGTAATATGAAACGAGAGGCTGAGTGCTGAATAGCTTTTGACCCAGGACATAAACAACTCTAATGAGTGAAAAGCAGGCTTGCAGCATATGTAAATCTAAGGGATGGTGGGTCACCTCAGCACGGAAAACATCCAAAGCAAATCCATTGAAACAACTGATGACAGCCTGCTGGATATCAAGCCCAAGGCCATCTAGTGCCTTCATAGTTGAGAGCAGGAGACCAGGTCTTCGGGCACAAAACATATGAATGTTGACAGCACGGCCTTCTCTTAGCCTCACCTCCACCTGCATGCCAGCATAAGAATCACCATACACACAAACTTCTAAATTTCGCACTCATCCTACACTTTGGTACACTGCAATTACGGTTATGCTGCTTGAAGTCTGAATAATTGAGAGCTGTAAGTCTCACAAATATGAACATTTTAGAGAAAATGGTAGCAGCTGACCTCCCCCTATAATCAACGGTGTAAGTTAATTGCAGGTAGCTAAAATCTTTTCCAAGGTAGGAGAACGAATAAGTAAGTCTACACAAATCATGGGTTAGGCCCAACCCTTAATCTGGAAGTGTGACACAAGGTAAATTGTGTTGAAAGTGGAAACAAAAGAGAATCCCATTAAATAGCAGCTATCACAAGTAAGGGGATTCTCATACCTCCTGAGAAGTTAACAAAGTGCGGGAAATGAGGAGGTACGACATAGAAATAGGTACATCAGAACACAATCCAACCAAGTTTATCAAAGTCTGCCATCATAGGGTGAAACCAAATGACCATCGAAGTGAGAAGACACCTTTTACCAGATCAACTTTCTTAGACAGTTACTTATCACAAAAGAAGAATTTGTCACAGCAGTACCATGCATCGATTGCGGCAAAACCTAGCTCGGAAAAGGAAGGGTAAAAGCAGAGATAAAAAGTAGCAATCCAAGTGAGGGAATCTTTGAAATTTACCCTCGCCGACTGGTTGTTTGGACTGGGCAATGAGCTTGGGCAAAGCTCCTCCTTGACACGGCATGGTAGGGTAGCAGGGGTCGGAGTCAGAGGGTAGAAGCTTGAAGCAGATGGCAGTGATGAACCGGAGGGTGCTGATTCCAGCTCGTTGTGCAAATCATTGATCCTCTGCAAAAGCTCCTTCAAGTACTCTATTGCATCACCAAGGATCGACGCCCTATCCATCTATTAAACACAAATATATCAACAAGCTATAACCAAAAGCAAGACAACACAATCACAAGCATACACTTTGAACTCTTATAAGGAATAAACAGCAATCAGACCACAGCAAAACCAGCTTTTAAATGATGATATACTATGCACAAAATCAGTGAACTGATATAAATATAACACATAGATAACAATCTATACCTAAGAAATGGGGGAAAAAAACACCTCACTTAGAACACTAAACACTCAACACCAAACGAATTACAGCAAAAGCTGCTCATAAAACAATGATATACTAAAGCAAGCACAAAATCAGCAAATCCAGTATACACACAGAGCAAGACAAATGATACAAACAAGAAGATAAAAGAATCTACAAACAAGAAGTGAAAGAGAACATTCTCACTTTGCTAATCTTGGGAACGACGGATCTGAGCATGTAAAGTCGATCATTGAGCTTCTTCCTGCGACGCCTCTCGGCCATCAAGTTCTTCGCTGGCATGCCCTTCTTCTTCCCCTTGGGATCCCCAGCCGTGAGGCTGCTGTTGACATTGGAGCTGTTCCCGCCGTTTTTCCCAGTCTCGTCACCTTTGCCGCCAATGTTGTGGTTGATGTAGTTGTTATCGCCGCCGCCCACCTCGTCGGAGTCGTAGTTGAGGCCGGAGACGTCCATGCTCGCGTCGTCGATGTCGTCCTCCTCCTTCCCATCCAACAGGCTGCCGACTTGCGCCTTCTCCGAGCTCAGCCGCTGCGCCGCCCGCTTCTGGAAGAGGGTGGGCTGGGCGCCCACCGGCGGGAAGATCTCGAGCGGCCGCAGCAGCTTCGACCGGTTGAAGAGCAGCGGCGGTGGGTTGTCGAAGACGCCGGCGAACCCAGAGGCGTCGTTGAGCAGCAGGTTCGGGTTCAAGTCAGGAAACCCGTGGTTGAGGAAGGCCGAGGACAGCGGCTGCGGAGGCGGCGGGGGGAGGAGGGAGTGGTCGCAGCCGAGGTCGAAGCCGGTGACTTCGAAGGGGTGGGAGGAGGAGATGGAGTTGAGGAGGGAAGAGAGGCAGGTCTTGGGGTCGATGTTGAAGACGGAGGACGGCGAGCACGAGGCCGAGGAGTCAGCGGCGTTCAACAACAAGCCCTCGCTGCCGCCGCCGGCCGACGACGAGAAAGGCACCTCCTTCATCATCCCTTGCTCTTGGCCATGGTGGAAGTCGTGGTGCCCGGCCGCGTTCCCGTACCAGTCGTCCTCCAGCATCAACCGGAAGGTGGAGAGGCCCATGTCGTCGGCCGCCCTGTCGACTCCGGCGCCGGCGAAGGCGGCGCCCCTGGTCCAGGAAACGGCGTCCTCATCGTCGTCGGCTCCGGTGTCCATCCAGACGACGCCGCCGTTCACCCTCGACAGCATTTCTAGGCAAGTGGTGGTGGAGTGAAGGGGAGGAGGAGGAGGAGGAAGCTGAACTAGTAATTGTTGTTTAAGACGACGGCGGCCATGGAAGCTGCAGCTACAAGGGGAGCTCAAACTGGGAACAAGCTTCCTTAGCTTCGTCAGGAGCGGAGACACTTGCCCTTGGTGACATACAAACTCTGTGTGGTTATAAATCAATTTATATTGGATGATGACGATGATAAATAAATATAACACACTATGTTTACTATATTATATATATTATATATACATATATATAACTATATTGTTACTATATTATATAATCTATCACACTGTATTATTATTATATTATATATAAATAAATATAAATGATTATAATTATATATATATAAGACAATCTTAATAAATAAAAGATAATATTTTTGTTTTAAATTTTAATTCGAATTATTTAATTACAAGAATGGTCTAATTTTAATAAAAAAATAAAAAAAAAATACAACACCATGACCCACCATCATTTAATATGTACTTAATAATAATATTTATTTATTTATAATTTTAAATATATTTTGAGTAGATAAGTGATATTATGCATATTATTATATATTTTATCGAGTTAAATTATAAGTCAATTTCCAGTCGAGTTTGAGTTATAATCGAGTCGAGCCGAATACTACTTTCCTCAAGCTCGACTTGTAAGATTCAAATTTGAGCCGAATTTGAACTCGAGTCAAGTCAATCGAGCTAAACGTCAAATACTCGAAACTGGTTCGCTCAATTAGTAGCCCTATATAATAATATGTATGAGCAACATTTTTTTATAAAAAAATTTTGAATCAAGTATATATTATTGAGTAATAAATTTTAATTTGACTAACATAGTTATCAATATGTTAAAATTTATCAATTTTTTTTAGAATTCCAAATTTTAGTAGAATTATGCTTCAACACTTTCTTAACAAATAATAAAAATAATAATAATATTTTTTAATTAAGTAAGAATTAATTACGTTTTGAGCTATTTTGGGGTTTGAATTAACCACAATGAAAAAAATGTTGAAATACGATAAGAACAAAAAAAGCCCTTGTGTTTTAATATGTACTTTTTTTACTTAATTATGTGGGGCTGTTTTAAATTCAAATTATTTAATTATAAACTCTCAATATACTTTCAAACACACTAATGTGTTAATTGAGCCGTTAAAAGAATATCATACGTCGGAAGCACTATAACAACGAGAAAACATGTCATGCAATGTTAACCGGCCTAATGTAAATATTATGTATCTAAAATATGTTTTATTATTAATGATAATTCAATAATAACTAATATAATTTAAAATATATATGAAAAAAATACGTTATGTACTATTATTGATATATATATATATATATATATATTTGCAAAATTTAACACGAGCCTTAGATTATAGTTGGACGATGAGGGTAATTTTATTTAAATTGAAAAAATATATATTACATGATCTGGTTAAATATATTGATGCAGATAAATCATCTTCTAATTTATTTGTAATTAATAACTTATTTAAACATAGTAGTCCATGCAAAACAATTAGGGGTGTAAACGAGTCAAGCTGAGCCGGGCCGAGCTGAGCCAAGCCGAGTCGAGCCGAGCAAAGCCAGCCGAGAAGGGGTATGCTTGATTTTGACTTGATATAAAATGAGCCGAGTCAAGCTTTAATGTAAACGAGCCGAGCCGAGCTTGTCCAAAATTTGTGGTATTTAGGCTTGATTAGAGCCGAGCTTAGCGAATGTTTATGTTCATTGTTCAACGAGCTAATCCATTTCGAACTGAGTATTTTTTCAAGCATAAAATTAACGAACGCGAGCTGAGCCGAATATAAAAAGATCGCGAACAAATTTAGCTCTTTTATACCCATCAAAACAATATAAGAATGATTAATGGATTGGTCCGTTTACACGGTGAACTAATTAAATATTGGTGTCGCCTCACGTTTATGTTTCCCAGAACTATGTACCACATTCTCATTTTATTTTTATTTTTGAAGTTAATGAACTTTTATGTTGAGTTTAAATCCTAAATATCAGGCAAAACATGTTGGATCGAAATTCACTTTGTACGTAGGATCCGCTCATGATTAGGAGGGTATATGCTGAGTCACTATCAAACAAGTATAGCAGATATGCTTGTTATATATAGTATGGCGATTGTCATTGATCGAACATAAATATCATATCTTTCACGGTTATCAAACTACCCATTCCCTAAGTATTATTATGGCTTATTTTATGATTTGTTTTAGTAAATAAACGAAGTGTCGTTTCAAAGTTTCGAAGATTAATAATTAAATATTAATTAGACGGCTATAGGAAATAGAGTTCAACCAATTTTTATAAACCGATTGATATTAATTAACATATGAACAATACCTTATTCATGTTGTCCCACACATACGTATCTACCTTAAGGGCATAGGCATCCGAATTGTGACAGTACCCGAGTGGCATCCGAAGACTTCTATAATTGAGATGGCCCGACTCTTTTGTATCCAAGTGAAGGTCACAAATGCCCTGGCCAATGTTTTTCAACTCACACCCCACCTTACTAGTTTCTTCTTGGTGACGCAACACAGGTACTACTTTTTTTTATCACACGAACATTGATACATATCTACTGACAAGTAGCATGGATTTTGTATTTATTTGTAGTTGATGTTTTGAATATGATTTAACACCAATGTTTGGTCCGTGCCGGATGCACCTATGGAGTGGACGGTAAGAACAAAGAATTAGTAGTACAGTAAAAAGGGAGGAATCTGAAGGGAGCTGGGAAAAAAAGAAGAAAAGTGCAATTATTTCTCTTCCTTTTTTACAGTACTGTTCCTACAACTGGGTTTGCGTGGGACTCAATTGATTGTCTTTTTGGCAGTTTGTAGAAGAAAATGAAGTAGCATTCATCATTGAAGTTCTGTTTTATACTTCTCCAGCGGCTAAGTTAGCAATGTCTGCATGTGCCCCAAAAGCAGTAGAAGCGCGAGTGTGCTTGGGTGGGATTAGACATTGATGGTCTCTTTTGGAAGGCTTCAAGATGGAGGAGGTGAGGAACAAGCGAACCAAACGGTGAGTTGGAAGAATTTGTCATCACTCACCACCTCGAGTAATATATATGTTCAATCTTTGTCAAAAAGGGTCCCCTGTACATGCAAACTGTATATATGGAGGAGACATCATTAATGCCGCCGGGCTCCATGCTTCAGACTGATCCAGCTATATATAATATGTATAATCCTCCAATGCCCGTACTTGAACGTTAATATGTATGCTCATGCACTCACCTTGCCACCTACAATTAGAGAAGGGAGCAAGAATATAGGAGACTGTTCTCCGGGTGAGTAGAGAAGGACATGAACGACCTATGGTAGCATCTCAAGGTACGTACTAAGTATCATTACAATGAGGTTTAGTTCAACATGTGCAACATGTTCGAATGGCTTCTTACATCTAATACGTATGAGATGAACTTCAGCAGGAAAAGATTGATTCCTGTGTTGAAGCAGATTCTGTTGTCACCTGCATGCAATAGAATGACGGTACAGAGCCAAGTTTTTATGCCAAACCGACGATCAAGTGCTGGGTATTAGAGCTGTGTGGTTCATTTATTGAAGGTCATGACATCTGGGTCATTTTATTGAATGCGCATTGAGGAGCTGGTACACTAGCTGGGCTACAGTGATACTAACGCCCAGCCCATAGCAAGTCGTTGCCATCGTTGTTTGCTTTCCTGTGAAGGATCGCAAGTGGACAATAAGGGAAGAGAGCAGTCGAGGAGATCAAAACCCGAGCTACTCAACTGTTGAAGCACCATATCTCACAAAGAATTTGAGGGAGATAAGACAGAAATCGAGACTCGTCGGTGTAGATGTGTTGTCAGATAGGAACAGAACCGTTATGCATGCAGAAAGGGGGGAGGAAAGGTAATAAAAAGGCCAAGGGTGCGTTAAAGGGGGGTCGATTATTATGGGTAAGCTGTAAAAGACACATGGGAGAGTGTTTGGGAAGATGTGCAAGGGGAGTTATAATTGAAGGGAAAGGGTAACAACAAAGGAGGGGAGTGAAGGGAAGGCAAGTGTGGAGAGTGACAGGGCCGGTTACAAGGGAATAATACAAGTTAGTCCAAGAGGGAGGGAGGTGCCCAGGTATCTCGTGATTCTATTTGCTTTCTACTTCTTCTCCAACACCCCCTTTTTAATACGCCGCTCCACCAAAGGAATCTCCCTCTCTTTTCCAGTCGTCTTTGTTACCCGGCCCCTTCGTTTTGGACTCTACATTTGTCACCAAACTCCTAATTCCCCACAACATCTTCTACTCTTTAATTGGTAATTGGCAGCTTCTGCTATATATGTATATGCATTGGTGCAAATGTTACCCCTAATTAAACATGTTAAAATCAGTCTGGAAGATGCCTGATAGAAATCTACAATAAGAAGTGCTAACATTTTGTATTCATTACTATTACTATAGGTTAACGTGAAAGACTTAGACTGTTGAGTTGGCGATCCATCTGATGCATGCACGTGTAGTGTTCCAAGTATACGTACCGAAAAGAAAGGTTTGATTTGTTACCACATTTATGAATGTCACGGGGGAAGAACCGTAGAACACCAACACCAAAGGGATAAGAAAGAAAAAAACCTAGTTTCCAATTGGATTGCTCCTGCTTTTCTTCTTCCTAATTTCTGTCTTCTTGGGCATCTTGAATACGTCCCCATCGCACAGGTAATCAGAAGAAGCTCATTTACAACACCAAATCCGTTGAGTAATTAACGTCTTCACGCCCAGGAGAATGCTACTGCTTCTTTATTGAAGCTAGGAAGGCAGGTTGAGTTGTGTTCCTTCTTCTCCTCCTCATCTGGTTCATTTGGTGTAGCAATGGGAGGGTGGAGAAGTTGCAGATTGAATTTCAACCAAGCCGCCATTGTTATTTATTTTTTTATCAGATTTGAATATTGTACCTCATGATCTGGGTCATTGAAAAATTTGGAAAAGTAGATGCCGACATTGATTTTGTGATTCTTGCATCTCTGTTAGCAAAGTTCATTATCAAGGCAACTGATCATATCAGTTTTATCGTGAAATGCACGTCTGAACGAAAATTCAGAGGGAAAGAGTCCTTAGCGATACCGGTGCACAACTTAATAAGACCGCATATGCTAATGTATTTGCTATTTCATTTTGTAAAATGACATGAATATATGATTAAACAATGATTAATATATTATAAGGTTACTTTAACGTTCATAGATAATCTATGTACAATAACTTTCAACCGGGTGCAAATGGTGTGGTCACGGTGCATTGAAAATATTTACTACTCCAATTTATTAAATTTTCGACCACTAATTATTACCGCATTGTTTACTATTTTTTTATTGTCTCTCATTATCAAATTTTAATCATTTTAACCAACAGAAAATAATTAACCAACAGTAAGTTTTAATTAAAATTATAAAATTTTTTGGTAACACAAAATCTTTACCAAAACTATAAATTTGATGTCATTTAGAAAATATATTTATACTAAACTAACTTTTAGAATTATATAATAATATAAATTTTAATTAAATATATTAATAATACTACTTTTTATTCGTATCAATCAAAATAGTTATATTTTTATTTTTAAAAATAAATAAGTCGATAAATCAATAAGATGGTAACAACAAAGACTCTCCACTGCCGTTTAAAAATAAAATCAGTGCGATTAAATTCACCACTTTTCTTCTACCAATTTTTTTTAAAAAATAAAAGATAAGTAATTATTTTATTTCAATTAAAATTGAAATGGTCTGATAAAACAGTAAACGAGTCGACCTATTGTACTTAGCCCGCATGCTAAATATACGATGAAAAAAATCCTGATGTTATCTAGTTACTACTACGCTTAGTTTTTTTTTTTTGAATTTTTTATTTTTTTCTAACACAAATTAACAGCTAATCTGGCATTATTACCCTCACGATTTTATACTCTAAGTGGGCTTTTGAACATCCGATCAGAGGTAAAGCCCACGTAACAAATGCCGACGAGCCCAAATTATTATTGTGCATCGTGATGGGCTTTTCCAAGTTTTCCAAATATCCAACGTTGTCAAGACTCAAGAGCCCACGGGCCACGATACCGATGTAGCAGGCTAGCATCCTAGCGGGTGTTCATGGGTCAAGTCAAGCCATGCTCTCCACTCCACTCATAATTGGCTTGGTTGAATCAGAAGTAATTCTTTGAAAAAAAAAACAAAGAGAATCATAACTAATTCAAATTTGAGTCAATATAATTTGTATGTACCTATACTCTGTTACTGTAATGGTAACTTTCTCATAGAATGGAATATAATGTGTCCATTAGTCATGGCACGGTATATTAAATAATATACACATACATTAATTAAAGATCTAGTTTGTTGTTGAAAATTACTGTCGGTTATATTAGTATAGCCAGATTTCTTGAATGCAACGTGATACAAAATAACAAAACATATTTTTAATAGAAATATTTGAGTTTTGAGTCAAGACACCATAGGGCGAAGCACATCTGTTGGACTCCCGGTTAAATTTTGATGAAGGTTTTATTTAATAAATTAATCTTTACGCTGAATGAATTTTAGGCAAATGGTGGTTTTTAGTGTTGAATTTGATAATATTAATAATTTTTTAGTAGTTGTGGACAATTAAAATTAGATCTTTAGTGCAGGTACGTAGAACCGGAAGTAAGTAAATTAGCAGTAATAAATCTCTTTAGAAAAAAATCTCTAGTGGTACATTAAAGCTTTTAGTAATTTGCATCACACATACATTTTAGATTCAAATGGAGCATATAAATTCATTAAAAACTCATTAAATTCAAACAATTTCTATTAATAAAACATATAAATTTATTAAAAAATTTTAAAAAAAAACACATGTTCGATGAAAAGGTTTGTCCACCCGAATTAAAATGTCAATAAAGTTAAATTGTATTTAAATTTTAAAAACGAATAAAAACTTTGATGAAAACTCAACTCAACTCCACTCCACTCCACCCGCCCATCCACCCGCCCATCCCATTTGCTTCTTATAATCGAGCCAATGGCCATGGGCGGCGCCATGGGCATGGGGAGGACGACGTCCATGCCTCGCCTCTGTCGACTTCTCCCCCGCCTCTTCTCTTCCCCTTCTAGCCCTCCCACGTCGCCCGCCATGGCGTCTCACGCCGTAGCTGCCCCCCTTCCCGCCCTCCTCCCCTTCAAGCGCCGCCTCGGCGGCGGCTGCTTGGTCGACCGTGCTCGCCGCCCTGCCGTGGTGATTGCATCCAACTTTGGCTTTTTATATGCGTGATTTTTCTATCTTTTGATGAGGACGGTGGTGGATTGAAAGTTTGCGCCTTTCTTAAATTTGTCGAGTGGCGCCTTGGCTTGTCTTGCCTTAGATGTTCGCATTGAATTGCAGCTGAATCTCGGTTGTGTTATTTGCATGTGAGATTGAATTTGGGAGGACTTGATGGAAAAATGTGATTTTCTGAATCTGAGGCAAAGTTATTATGGAACTTATGATGCAATTGTATTCCTTTACTAGTTTTTTTTATATAAAAAGTTTTTTTTTCTTTTGGTGTTATATCATCGGGATTTTAACTCTTCTTTTTCTGGTATGGTCTGTGTGGATTACTAGGTGAGAATTGTGGATTGAAATCATTATGGCTTTCTAGCTTATGTTTTTTGTGGTGAAAGCATTAAATCGAAGCTGAATCTGCGTTGTGTAACCTGCAACATTGGATGAGAATTCTTGATGAGAATAAAAAGTGAGAGCTGAATCTGATCCAAAAGTTGTTATGGTTCTTATGATGCAGTTGTTGTATTCCTGTTGATTGATTTTTATTGTAGTTCCCTCAGAAAATTAGAGGATTTTTTTTTTTAAAGAAAAAAATCAATGTTGGCTTCGTTACACTGTCTTTTTCCTTTTAGCACGTTATGGTGATAACCACAGAACCATTCTCCTAGAACTTGAGATCCTGTGGCCTCTGTTCTTAGAATTTCTGTGATACTTTGAAAAAACTTACTTTCATGGCTATTGTAATATTTGAAGAAGTCGTTCCTTCACTTCCAAGACCTTAAATTTTGTGGCATTGTATTTATATGTAGTATTTGTTAAATCCTACACATTTTAGTTTTGTGGCAAAGGAATTGATCTATATGCATTGGCCTATGTAACTTGTAGATGTTGTTTTGTTAGTAATTTTCCCTTATTGTTTCTGTTTCAGTATTTTTCGTCCACATTTTCTTACTCTACATGTACATCCTCCCCTTTATGTCTCGTAAATGACTCCAATAAAGGTGATCTGAGGCTTCATGATGCCAATACTCTGTACCAAGCTATGGCTGAGAAGTTAGATACACGTCACAAATTAGAGGAGATTCTTGGTCAAGTTGGTATTGTATTGACCACAGAGGTTGTTGATGAGGTTCTTCAAAAACTTCGTTATGAGGAAAATTTGGCCTTGCAGTTTTTTACATGGATAGGGCATCATGAAGGGTATAACCATGAGGCTAAAACATATAGTTTAATGATAGACATTTTGTCATGTACTAGATACAAAGCAAAGCAGTTCAGCATTGTCTGTGACATCTTGGACTACATGAAGAGGAAGGAGAAAAATGCTGTTCCTGCTGATGTTCTGCTTACAATTTTGAGAAATTATACCGAAAAATATTTGACCCATCTTCAGAAGTTCACAAAAAAGAAAAAAGTGAGGGTGAAAACTCAACCAGAAATAAATGCATTCAACCTGCTATTGGACTCTCTATGTAAATGCAATCTAGTTGAAGAAGCTGAGGGCATGCTATGCAAAGTCAAGAATAAAATTACACCAGATGCCATTACATACAACACCTTATTCTTTGGGTGGTGTAGAGTGAAAAATCCTGCAAAAGCAATGAAAACACTGGAAGAAATGATTCAAATCGGATACAGTCCGGACAATTTTACATATAATACTGCAATTCAATCATTTTGTGGGAAGGGAATGATATCCGAGGCACTTGAACTGTTTGATTTCATGAGAACTAAGGGTTCAACTATTTCCTCTCCTACTGCAAAAACCTATAGTATTATGATAGTGGCTCTTGCTAAGTTTGATAAAATGGATGAATGCTTCAAATTTTTATCTGATATGAAAAAGAGTGGTTGCCTTCCTGATGTTTCAACGTATAAGGAAATCATGGAGGGTATGTGCTTGGCTGGAAAGATAGATGAAGTTTATCAGTTTTTTCAGGAGTCAGGAGATAGAGGCTATCCACCAGATATTGTAACTTACAATTGTTTCCTTAAAGTACTATGCAACCTTCGGAAATCTGATGAGGCGCTAAAACTTTTTGGGCAAATGCTTGAAGCGGGTTGTACCCCTAGTGTTCATAGTTACAATATGCTGATTGCAATGTATTTTGACATGGGAGAACCAGATGGCGCATTTGACACCTGGCATGAGATGGATAAGAGAGGATGTCCCCGTGATGTTGACACATTCTGTTTCATGATTGAAGGGTTGTTTGGCAGCAATTTGGTAAAAGATGCATTATATCTTTTGGAAGATGTGATGACCAGTGGTATGAAATTACCGTACAAAAAATTTGATGCATTTCTAATTCAGCTTTCATCCCTGGGAGATCTTAATGCCATCCATAGGCTTTCAGAGCATATGAGAAAGTTCTATAATCCTGCTATGGCACGGCGATTTGCTTTAAGCCAGAAACGAAAAAGCAGTAGCATAAGAAGAAAATAATTGCTAAATGATGGATCATTTATTTTCACCTATCCAGACTTGAAATCAATAGCTATGTTCATGGTAATGGATGCCATACTTCCACAGCTCCACGATTTGAAGGGATAGGTAAGGCAAAGAAACCATGAAAATCTACATGTTTATATTTTCAGTATAACTAGAAGACCAAGAGGTTTAGGTGACTGCCAAGCAGTTTTAGTTCAAAATTAATGTGACTACAGATGGGAACAACTAAATAAATTTTTTAAAGAAATTTCCCTATTCACAAATTTTTGTACGTTTTATGTTTCGATTTCTCAAAAAGACCAACTGAATGAAAGTGCAACAAACACAGAATACGCCTTTTTTTCCTTTCAACTGATTTGCTCTTTTTGTTTTATGCTTTCAGATTCAGTGACTGAGGGCTTGTCAAGATTGGAGGACTGTCTGCTTATTTCTTTTCTCTTCTTGGTGAAGTAACATCTCTTTAACTTAATAAATACTTCATCTCATTCAAGGTAAATTTTAATTGAAATGATCAGGGTTCTTCACTTTTTTTGTTTTTGTTTGATATAAAATATTTTATCCAGTTATCTGGCGGGCAAAAAATATGTACATTATATTGGAATTGGAGGAATTTGCATGGTGTCATACATCTCTCTGGGACAATATTCTTGATAACCAATTCCGTCGGGGTGATATAATTTTTTGTTCCCGTGTTCAGACATTGAATCCTCAAATGGTCTGATCTTCTCCATGTTGTCATGATTGTTCAAAGAATTCTGACTATAACCCACATGGTTCTGGAAACACTATTTCTTCTACTGCATAATTTCCTATTGTGCATGCGAGTTCAACGTTTGGGTAGTGAAGCATGCCATTTATTTCCATAATATGTGGTTGGACACAATAAAAAAGTGTAGAACTATTGTATCCAAGTTTTATTTATAGGGCAGTTGCATAAATCACAATGCATGGAAGTTCTTTTATCAATGTACATGGTATATTGGTGCTAGATTCTCTTTTATTTGGAGGTCAATAGAAAAGCATTTAACTTGTAAGTGTGCAAATGTTGCAAATCACATCAACATGTGTAACTCTGCCTCTTTTCTTTTGCATTTACATTTTTTCATTCCTTCTTTTCCTGATAGCAGTCTTTATTCCTGAAAACAGCGTCTTAATTTTTTATATGTTTTCCTTGATATCAAATTACATTAATGTTGGTGTTTTCATATGAAGTAATGCCTGTCAAACGTTATTTTCATCCTCAAACATGCCTTGGACATAAAGTGCGAGAGTTCTTGTTATTGCAGAGTGATTTGGTCCAACTCTAATCAGTATAAGGAACCTTCTACCTAAACAAGTACTTTCTTCTTCCTTATCCCCCTCTTTGGAGGTGGCAACTCAAGGTTAGTGCTTGCCTCCTGCCAGCTGACATCAAAGGAAAGCTGGAGTCTCTCTGTTGGAGTGATGTGTTTGACATTTGTTTGTCAATCTGCTTCCTGCCGGGCTCATAGCAGGCCACAGAGATGCCTTTACCTATCATCAGCCTCTTCAATACTGCATGGAATCCACCTTCTCATGCTTCGAAATGTTTCATCAGGATAAATCACATCTTGGGCTCTCAAGTGCTGCTAAACTCATTTTATTTTCCCGATGAAAAGCTGGTTTCTGTTCTGTTACTTTTGTTGTTCTAGGTGGTTTTTTAGTTCTGTTCATCAGGTAGCCAGTTCTTCCAAGATCTGGACTGGCCTGGCTGCCAGATATGTAGAGCTTGTTCTTAATTTCAGAACTCTTTTACATATATGTAGTGTACATTAATCACGAAAGGGATAATCAGGGACCTGCGCCGCCCTAATTTTTGAAATTAGATATTACTGGAATGAGCTTTTGAGGAAGCATGATATGTATAAATGTGGTTGTTATTCTACATGTAGATCTGGTGCTGTTTTCTCTTGTGTAGCCATCTTTATTTTATGATCCATTTCCAGGGAGAATGATCCAAGCTTTTGCCCATGTCTCGACTCTTTCACCTAAACAGGAAAAGATTCCCTGCTTGGGCAATCTCTGTTTGCTGCTTCTCAACTATTTCTGTGCTATATATGTACTTGCAAGTTACAAGGTCCAATGTTCTACGCATTCCAATTTCTAATCAATTGCTTAAAATCCCGATTTTACTTTAATTACATGTATTGCACAATACCTAATGCTTCGGATGTTGGCGAAACAGTATATTGCACATGGAAGTTAATCTGAGGCAATAGCTGTAAAATCATGTACTATCAGCTGTGACAATCCTAGATGACTTGGAGAAAATAATTTGAAGTTGACATGGGCAGAGATTCACTAGAAGTGTACCCCGGCCTCTATAAAAATTACGGTGGCCATACTTCCAAAGCAAGGTTGGCATTAGGAAAGTCGTCCCGTCTTTTTTCTTGGAACTTCGACCCCCTGTTGCAGGTAGAATATCACCCCAACCCAATGAATGTAAGGTAGATATATCGTTGGCATTGAGTTATTACTTTTACCAGGGAAGACAAAAAAACCACCGACCTCTTAATCAACGAAGATTTTAGGACTGAGATGGGCAGGGATTTGCTAACACAAATCCCCACTGCAAAAATTGGGGCGGCCATATTTCCCAAGCAAGGCTGGCGTCAGGAAGGGCATCCGGTCTTTGTCATCTCAAATTCAACCCCGACCCCTGTTACAGGTGAAACAGGTGGTATTGGTCATAATCAAGAAAAATATGACCGCCCTTATGATGATGATGATTGGTTGAGCGCCGCGCCTGCTTATTTTATAGAGCTAGTACTCGTGAATATTTGGATGAGATGACGGATGTGGGACTAAAGGCACTGATCTGATCAATTGGCCAAGCCCATGCTGGTGTACAACTGCTCTACTTAATACCTTTCGTTTTTCAAGCCCATTTATATCTCTTTGCAGATGCTGGCACTTTGTTATAATAACGAGAAATTTGAGGGTAATCAGCAGATGTTTTACTGCTCTGAAAAAAAAATGTAGATCGTTGAATTTCTCGAAACGGCTAAGCATTTCAAATTTCATGCTCTTGAACAAAATGAAGTAACATACAAATTGCATGTTACACAATACCATTGGTTATTTTGTTATCTTCAATCAGATGACATCATATTCAGATAATTTGTATTTTCCAAAGGTCAAAAGAATACCTAGACATTGTACTTTATTTTCGAAAACCATGTCCAACGCTTGTTTTTTTTAAAGCAAATAACCTCGCACAAAGAGTGGGAAAATGAATGGCTGCTAATGACTAGTATTTGATTTGTGTATAATGTCAACTCTCTTCCACGCAATTTAGGATACAAGTTAATAAAACAGGAGAGGTAATTCCTCCAGGTTGGAGATTGATCAATGTTTTTAATATGAGTATTTGATTGTGTGGACGGTTAACGACGAATCAAAGTTGGCAACCAAATACGGTCAAGTAAACTTGGGCAACGCTTTACGATGCCGTTTGCGTGGTCTATGGTGCACGCAACTTAGTTCCGACATGTTAAAATTAGAGTTGTATCCTTCTTTTCTTTTTTGAAGTCAACGGGGGCAGAACGTGTTGACATTGGCCAAAAACTACTTCTTGCCGAACAATATTGGCCAAAAACTACTTCTTGCCGAACAATCTTAAATCAGTATTCGTATAAACGAACATCCAATTCTAATATATCAATTGCCTTGAAAACAAAAAGCTTTGAAAAAATTCTAATGTATCAATTAATCTGTGGAGGAACGAAGACCGATTCAACTTCAACATGGTTTCTTTTCGTGGGAATGGACACGTGAGGCCGACAGCTCTGACGGACTTCTCTTGCGCGGCCAACAAATTGGCTTGCTCATTCCCGAAACTCCCACCTCTGTTTCGATACTCAAAAAAATACCCCTCCTCTTACCCTTAACTTCCATCCTATCATCCAAAATTATCGCTACCATTTAATTTTTCCTATTTCAGAACGAGTCATACTATATCTAAATTCTTCAACTGCGTTATTCACTCATTATATAAAATAAGGTTAGGCATTAGTTATAATTTAAAATTTTTGACTTAATTATTTATACAAGGACATGGGTAGAAAGCTTGAGTAAAAGAAATTGGCAAATTTTTTTTCTTTCGGCTTAAAATAGGAATGAGCATTAGGTTGATTTGATTTTGATCTTGCCGAATCGAATTTACTGAACTAAATTTGGTGGTCTTGATTCAAAATCAAAACCAAACCAAATAAACTCTAAAACCAAACCAAACTGAATCAAAATATCAATTCGGTAAACGAATAACAGAAATCTATAATAACTTATAAAAAATAGATTTTTTAAATTATTTAATTAAGTTCATATCATCATTTTAATAAATATAATTTTTTAATAGGTATTTCTAAATATATATCATACTAGCCAAATAGATATATATCACAAAATTATTATAATTTCATGATAATTAATATGAAATACAGATTTTATAAATATATTTAAGAATTTTGAATATTACGGTTTGGTTTCTATATCGATATAACCTAATAGTATTCACTTATCGCATGTGAAAATCGAAAACTGAACCAAATTTCTTCAAAATTTAGCCAAATTGTTTATTCAATTTTGGTTTGATTAAGTTTTCGGTTTTCATATGAATATGCTAACTCATTAACTCAGAGGTAAGGAAGGAGATAATTTTATTTACCTTTAGCTATATCTTAACAAGTTTTCCCCTTATTCATGAGATCTGAACCTGCGGCCATGGTTGCATGAATCAGAATCGGAATCGGAATCAGTCTGAATCGGCCAAAAATCGGTTTTTTGAATCGATCAGGAATCGGTCTGAATCGGAATCGGAATCGGAATCGGAATCGGTCTGAATCGGTTTTATAAAAATATATATTGACAATTTATAATATAAATATATAAAAATCATATATTGATGTTGTTTTGATATTATTATGTGTATTATAGTTTATTATATTTTTAATATTTTTTGGATTTTTTTAATTATTTTGAATTAATTATTATTTTATATTCGAGTCGGATTCGAGTCAATTTTTAATTATGAGAATGCCACCCTCTCCCTCCCCTCTACTCCGTCACCGCCGCCGCCTTGCCCCGCCCCCCCGACGGCCCGCCGCCTCCCTACCCGCCCGACCAGCCCCCCCCCGCCCCGCTGGAGAAAACGAGCAGCGGCGGGCGGAGGGAGGATAGGGGAGCAATTTAGTCATTATCAATTTTTAATTCTCATTTTACCCATGCATAAAAAATTTATTTAATATAAATTAAGGGTATTTTCGTAATATAAGGGCATTTTGGTCATTGTCAAATTTTAATTCTCATTTTACCCATGTATAAATAATTTATTTAATATAAAATTAAGGGTATTTTCGTAATATAAGGGCATTTTGGTCATTGTCAATTTATAATTTCCATTTTACCCATGTGTAAGTAATTTATTTAATATAAAGTCAAGGGTATTTTAGTAATTTTCAAAAAAACCAATTCACATCGATTTAACCCGATTCCGATTCCGATTTAAATCGGTCGGAATCGGTTCGAATCAGCCGATATAGTCGCCGATTCGGGGCCGACCGATTCGACCCCGAAATCGGATC
>JAVDBV010063114.1:0-15115 GCA_032619315.1 Piper longum
TTTATATATTTATATTATAAATTGTCAATATATATTTTTTTAAAACCGATTCGGACCGATTCCGATTCAGACCGATTCGTGACCGATTCAAAAAAACCGATTTTTGGCCGATTTAGACCGATTCCGATTCCAATTCCGATTCATTGGAAAACCGATTCCGATTCCGATTCCGATTCATGCAACCATGGTAACGAATAGAAGAATGACATGATCGTGCGCCTACAAGAGGTAGGTAGGCTGGATGATATTCCCATCGGCTGTAGTCGTCACCCACCAAGCCCAAGTTGGAAGATATTCTTTTTTGGACAACCGACCCTCTCAACATATTTTTCTAACTACTTCATTGATCGACGTCCAATTGTTTTGGCCAACCCATCTTTGTTCACGAAAACTTATTTGACATGTCCTTTCTACAGTCTTTCACGATGATTTTGGGAACTAAAAAGTGTTAATTACCCGCCAAACTTAAGACCTGCACAAGATCACCACGTTGTTAATGCCCATGTAATGGCTCCGGCTGACGAGGGCATTATGTGGAAAAGCATGGCCTTTATTTTAAATAATTTTTTTGAATGAATAAATAGTCTTAACTAAGTCATTTCATACATGAAGTCGACTGGTCAATTGCACGACCCACTTTTTGCCAATTCAGCCAGCCATTAAAGAAAATTAACATTTTACAGCATTTTGATCAACACGAGAAGAATAAAAGTGCAACCTGCTGAACTTGTGGCACTAAAACTCCGGCAAAGTAGGCTTTAATTTCTCACAACAGACATGAAACATGTACAGAACAGAATCGATAGCATACCAAACGCACTAAAATTAGCAGATAAAAAGCCCACAGCACCCAAAAACGACGGAAGAACACAACGGGACAAAAGTTGACAGCAAGAAAGAAAAAGTGATCGTAACTTCGAAGAGAAACAAGAAACAAAAACAATATCATGATCATTGGGTGTTTCCAACAAGAAAGAATGCAAAATAATATGGCTATATAAACAAAGATATAGCAACAGTAGAATAGAATGCAGTCAGAAGCCACCTGCCCAAATATCTCCGTTCTATGATATCAATCACAAATTCACAGTACCAAGGATAATATCTAGTAAAAATTAGTTGCCATCCTAAGTTGTTCAAAGAGAGAAATGTCTAAAAAATACAGCTTATTTTTAAATTAAAAAAATACAAAACATTTAACCTTTAAATGTCAAGTGATATCTATCAAACAACTCAACCATCTCCAAGATCAAATTTATGCCCTTGTGAAACAAGCTGCACACTTGAACTTATATATATTTGAGCAATCAATATCTACAGTACTCTAGGTTAAAAGTGCAGCACCTGAAATTTACGACATTTTTTTACACCAGAAAAATATTAAGAAAATACATATCCCAATATAATAATCAAAAAAAATTTGTCACTTCACTCATAGTCATAAAATTAACTTAAAATCGCTAAATATAAGAGCTATCCTCAATGATAAACCCGTCCCACTTTAGACTAGTAATCATCAAATTAACTTAAAATCTCTAAAAATAAGAGCCATTCTCAATGATAAACCAGTCCTACTTTAGAAAATGCTATAGCATTTTTCTCCTCATGATACAGTAGCTTTGTAGAAGAAATCAGTTAAAGCTGTAATAAATTCCACAACAGAAAATACAAACGTACATGGTTTTTAAAAAAGGGAACAAGTTTGTCACTTCACTCATAAACATCCAATCAACTAAAACATCTCTAAAAAGTAAAGAGCTCTCCTCAACGATAAACGAATACTACTTTAAAATGTTGTAGCATTTCTTTCCTCATGAAACAGATGCTTTGTCAAAGAAATTAGTTAAAGATGTAATAAATTCCATACCAGAAAGTACAAATGGATATGGTTATCTAAAAAACTCCTAACACGACAATGAGGCCAACTACGAAAAGTGCAAAAGCTTCAAAAACAAACTACATCAGAAAACAAATCAAGCAAAAAAAAAAAAAATAACGCTCAGACATTTCATTGAACAGGCTGTTCAGCAACAGACATAGAAGAAGAAATGCTCCAATCAAACGCAAAAGATTGTGACTGCAAAATCTCCAGACAAAAATGAACCGAAAACTGATCAAATAGCAATGAAAAGCTTACCATACAACATTGTATATAGTACCATAACAATAAAGTATTGCTAGAAACACCAAAACAAAAGCTTCATCTTTTCCTTCATTCACAATCCCCTTTTCTACTCATAAAATACAACAATTCGTCAACGCAACAATACAGCATGCAATTCACATTAGCTAAGGAGATAACACGAGCAGACAAGCACTATTCATTCCACCCAATTCTTTCCCTGCCCACAATCATATCATCATCACCACAATCAAAATCCATCTAATTCACATACATTAGAAAGGTTATGTATTGTAGAAACATATGCATTGTAGGAACGCATAATTAAGCTCGTACCAGTTCGTCCACAGCAAGACAGTCAAGTTAACAACATGATCGTATAAAATCCCGAACCATGAAAACCAACAATACCCCCAAATACTCAAGCCGAAGATGGTTCCGATTTGACGGACGAGATATCCTCCCTCGCATCCTCCGTCGCCGGCGCCGTCGCCGCCGGATCCGAGAGCGCCAGATCCGCCGGCACCGCCGGCGCAGCGGGACCCTTGGCCTTGATGGTCTCGAGCATCCTCTTGCTGATCTCCTTGGAGTAGAACTGGAGGGTGTCGATCCCGGCATCGTCGTCGGGCCCGGCGGGAGGGGGGCGGTTCTCGAAGGCGGCGGTGGCGGAGGCGAAGGCCTCCTCCTCGATGCGGCGGGCGGCGGCGTCGGCCTCGCCGGCGGGGAGTGCGGCGTAGCGCTGGGTAAGGACAGAGTCCGAGGAGAGGGTCTGGACGAGGCGGTTGACGACGGCGTCGCGGGTGCGGCGGGTCGGCGGCCAGATGGTGAAGTTGAAGGCACTGAACGGGGACGATGCCGGCGCCGGATCCTTCGCCGGTGCCGGTGTGGCGGCTTCGCCGGCAACTGGGGTGGGGGAGTGGTCGGCGGACTCGTCGGCGCTCATTTTCACGCGAGCGGCGGCGGCGGCGGACGAGGAGATGGGGGAGAGGAGGGGATTTGGGTTTTCGGCCGCTTTTGTAGCTGGGCCTAAAGTTGATGGGCTTAGAAAAGTGAGGATTTTGAATTTAAAATTAGTTGTGGGCCTATGATCATGGGCTTGATAGCGTAGCAAAAAACGAATCCCCATGATGTACCATTTACCAAGAGCTCTCCTCCAAGGCGTGTTAACAGTCCGCTTGTTTTACATTTACCAGCAAATTAACTAACATTAAAATGTTAATTACTCTCTAATTTATATATGATCATTGAATAGCAGAATAAGCAAATAAAAAAACTTCCGAGACGTGTTGTGCGAAATAACTTTGACAGTCTAGTTAATAACTGGAATTAGATGATTTTTTATTTCTGATTCGGAGGTTTATTTTTATTGAGATAAGTAATTTTATATTACTTTATCGTTTCCAATTAAATAAGTTTAATTGTCAGCAACTACCCATTCGGAAAATTAAAACCAAAAAGACAGATATCTGGCTATGAGGGAGTTTGGAGTCGTCATTCCAGAACAGTAGCAAAATACTGAGTTTAGAATTATAAGCATTTCACTCGATCCCTACTAACCAACACATCAATAAATGAAATCTGCCACAAGTCTTTATTCTTTGGGACAAAAAAAGTCAACTTTGATTTGAGGCTGAAAAGCATGCCGACCGGCTGAGTTATATACCTACCTTCACCTTATCATGTTGACTTTTATCATGGCTTGACATTGTCTTTCAACAATTTCTACCACGATACATGGAGCTTGTCAGATAAGCGTTCCATTACCATAAAATTCAACTTAAAAAGGAGGGAAACTTTTTTTATTGTATTCCAGGAACATATCACAAGAGCCCCTTTTTAACATCATCAATCGACCACCTTCGCTCTGTAAAACAAAGCATATGTAATTGAACATATATATTAAACATGCCTCTCTTTATCCTACGTGCCTTAAACTATGGCAATATTTGAATAGCTGAGATCAAACCAAGCGACTTGGTTAGGCAAATATAAAATGTCATGCACTCGTAGCTAGTGTTTTTCTTAAACTGGCTGTTAGAGCTATGTCACGTACTATTCGTAATATAACTGCCGTAGAGCAAACTTCCATTTATATAGGTGGGGGGAAGTATGTTATTAGCGTCCATAATGTACTACTAGATAGGGTGGTACGGGACACAATTTGTCCATTAATCCGGCTACGTCTACCTTTGGATATTTTTTAGAGCCATACGGATATGGACATGGTTATGGATATATTTTTTGGTCCAAGTCATGGACACGACGGCAGACATACGTGTGCCATATTCGTCATTGCCCATGTCCATTAATAATTAATTATGAAGAAAAATATTTAAAAGATTTTGTTAAAACTTATCCAGATTCACGGGGCTTATCCTTTGGGAAAAAAAGATTTATTGGTCTTACCAAATTTTATTTATGTTAATCTAACTTTTAGAAGATTAATATAACAAAATTATCAAATACAAAGTGTCCAAGATTTTTAAATGATTGCCATCTAGTTAAAAACACTTTTCGAAACGTTTTCATCCTACAGCCCTTTTTTATGGCATGGATGGACATGGACACTCTTCAAATTGGTAGACATCACGTTGGACTCATCTTGGCCGTGTCCATATCTTTCCATTACCACCGTAGTAATAGATCAAAATAAGCTAAAAAGTTAGGACCTAACTCATGCTTACATAGGCTACAATTCGCTGCCAAACTTAAAAGCCCTACTTGTATTTTGTGGTAACCTACCCCCCTCCAGAAGTTGACCATCTTCATCCTCTTTTTTCATGTCAAAATTGAACTACATTTCACTCTTTTTTCGTTCAAATGTCAACAGTTAGGAGCCCTCCTGGTCAGAAAGGAGACAAACTTGCACAAGGTACCTGTCCATACACATATATATACATAAACAGATATGCCCATAACAATCACACAAGCAGTTAACATGGAGCTGGCTGTCTATTTCAACAAGAGATCAATTGTGTACGTTTGGACATTGATCACCTTGTTCATGTTCTTCATCTCCTCTTGTTTCTTACATGTTGAAGGTTTGCGGCCTCTCGACAACCAGAAGGAGGTGACAACTCCGGCCTCTGGTACCAGTTTTTTGTTCTCATGGAGAGCTTACTCAGGTCCAAGCCAGCGAGGGGAAGGACACTAGCTTGCCAGTTTATGGAGTTCCTCGGAGTGGGGGACCTTCTTCTGTTGAGAGGTTGGACTCTGATCTTTTCTTATGGAAAATGGCTCTGTTTCTGCAGTGTTATATTCATTACTAAAATTTAAGATGATCGGTTTTTTTACGTGCTTCTAGCTTTCTGGTTTGCAAACATAAATGGATGCTTTCATTGAAAATGATAATATGAGTACAAGACGGAGAGCATTAATCTTGCTCACAGTTTGAAAATGCACAGGCAACTCTCAGAGCCTTATAATCAGCCATGCATAGGTTATTACGTAACCATTATAATCATATGTTTCTCAATCAGATATCGTAGGAATAAACAGAAAATTTATCAGAGAAAAAAAAAAAAGAGTAACTTCTTGACAACTATAACTTTGGTATTAGCTGTTTATCAAAACCATATCCCACTGTCATCTCTTCGATGGCCGAGAAAACCTGCTCAATGGTGAGAAACTCCGATCTTTTATTGAGAAGCATTTTCGCAAATGTAAGTGCACGTCGTTCACAATATGCGCGCTTTGCAACATCCTGGATTGACTCAAAATCCTCAACATGAGCCACACCCACCATTCTCCTGCATAAGGTGTGATACATTTTCAAATGTTGGAAGAAGATGAAGGTCATGAACACTAAACTAAATGCATTCACGACATTCAAAGTCTATTGATGCACAAAGACAAAAAACAAGAACCTATCCACCCTCCTCAGAGAATATGCATAGAGTTGAACACAAAAAAAATAACCCTTACATTCACATTTCATTTCATCCTTCATCTACTTCGCACCCTACATCTCAAAACAATCCTTGAGCCAGATAGCAAATACCAATTAATGCTCTATATTTTTTGTAAGAGTAAGACAAGCATTGATTATGTTAGAAAATTGAAATGAAGAGAATACAATTCTAATAGGATTGTGCTCTTATTTTTGCACCCAAGAGAGATTGCTCTTGCAAGGCACTGCTCATGTTTGTTCACACAATAAGATATCAGATGAGTAAAACAAAAGAGCCACCTTCTGGATTCAAGCAGGTGACAATGACACAAAGTAAAGAAAGCTCCCAAATTCATAATTTACTTGACGTCAGACTGTCAGTACCAAGGAAAATGACTTCATATTAGAATATGTACAGGCCCGAATGAAAAGTAGATCCCAAATCCAGATGGATACTAGACTGGGATGGAAATGACAATCTTACGGCCCTAAATTGGAATTATTCCTCAGAAATATATGTGCATGCATTCTTAAGAAATTAAAAGAACAAATGATCTTACCTTATCATTTTTGAAGCACCAAATCCAAGATTATCATGAAACAAATCCTTCATGTACTCTCCCTGCGCTAACTGTTGAAGTTCAGGCTTGTTGTATATTTCCAAAAGTTATGCTTCACCATGCCCATCCTTTTTCTCATTCCAAAGTCCAACAAACTTTGTTTAGAATAGGTTCCAAGATTCCTGAAGTGTCTTCAATATCCATTACCTATGTTGCTGCATCAAATTTTATAAATATGCATTGCCTTATATCATCATTTAGGCCGTGGTCTCCCATCTAGTTCCCATACAAGCTGAAAGCATAGAAAAAAGAGAGGGAACACAAGGAAATTGAATAAAAAGAAGCAAGGTCAATGGAACAAATAGCACTTCTTGGTTTGGATCGTACAGGTTTCAAAGATCAGATATTTGCATCAACAAAGTTGAATATTGCCAGTTTGACAAAGGTCATCCTCTATTTCTTCCGCAATCATTCTCAAATGCATGTAATCTAGGATCCAAAATAAAACAATTACTATCGGATCATTATGTTCATCAGCATGTCCATCTTGCGCAAAGCAAGCCAAAATCAAGTTCCCCAAAAAGGCTCCAATGCCCATCGGTCCATAAAAAGCAAATTCAGGATAACAGACCGAGTATGCAGGTCACCGTGAATTAGGGCTTGTGCTCACTCGCAAAACCTGTATATTAGTTAATTGTTCAGTATATCTCATATTTATGATTTAACAGTTTATAACAAAAGGAATAATAAGGATCAGAAAGATCAATCCTGACAGCAATGGAGCATTACTTGGATCTCAATTTAGTTCAATTTTTAAGGTATCATCTTTACCAACAGCCTCTGCATCCTGATCAAGATAAGGATATGTCCAGCGATTGTATTGAGAAATCTTGAAAGGATCAGAGAAGACAACTTGTTCTGCCAATCGCCAGAGTTCCACATTGCCACAAAATTCAGCCACCGCATACAGAAAGAGAAAACACCAGCTAAAATCAGCCAAGTGAGGAAGTTTTACTAGAACAAAGAAATACTCCAGATAGAAGAACCCGACAACAGTCGGAATCATTTGGTATATATATATATATATATATAAACTATATTATTATATTATTTTATCGAGTTGAGCTATGAGTCGGGTTTGAGTCGAGTTCGAGTTATCGAGTTGAGTCGAGTCAAACACGACCTTGCTCAAGCTCGGCTCGTACAATTCGAGTTCGAGTTCAATTATTTAAACGTCGAGTTTCAAGTCAAGTCGAACCGAGGCGAATACCAAATGCTCATGAGCTTGTTCACTCAATTAGCAACCGTAATCGTGAATAATAAAATCACTCTTTAATTGTGAATAATATATGAAGTAAATATGGCTGAAAACTTTCTTTGCAGTAAGTGTGATCGGTGATGACCCAAAAGTGGTTAATTAGGGTTTGCCGTGGATTAATGATTCTATTTATTTTTATTTTTTGTTATATTTTAATTTGACTAAAAATCATATGTTTGTCAATAAATTAATTTTTTTAAAAACTTTCTTCTAATAACAAGAAAAGAAATTAATAATATAACGGAAGGTCGTCCCGTGATTTTTGGAGAGCATTCAGTACCTTGGGATGTAACCATTTTTTTTATTTTTGTTTTTGTTTTTTTTTTAATTATTGGTCTATCCTAATAGTGTGTTTGGTTATAATAAAAAATTCTACATAAAATTTTAAGAAAATTTTATCACAAAATTATTTTCATTATAATTATAAAAAATAAAATAACTCACAACATAACATTGGGCCATTAATTAAAACAATTTTATTCTTTATTTTAAGGGTTTATAAATATAAAGAGAGACCAACCCTTATTTTTAATATTCTAACATACTTTTTTAAGCTTTTCAAGAATATCTATCACTTTATATTTTGTTAACATTTTGTCAAACACATTTTTAAGTCGCTATTGTTTTATTGTTTTATCATTTTATATTTTTTTCAATAAAAAACCTTAAAATGACATAACCCAACAAGTCATGACCAAACTTCCCATAAATGATGAAAAGGGGGGTACTTATCAGGCAAATTGAATCGAGTTTTATTTAACGAAAAGTGACTCATTTGATTTCAAGTTCAAATCAAGTTAAAAAATATTTAAATCAAGCGAGCTCAGGTTGGGTACGAGCTATCTTAATTTCATATATATGGATACTATTTTTTCGTATAATTTATTCTAAAATTTAATTTTTTAATTAAAATATTTCAAATTTGACATAATTATATATAAAAGATAATTTAATCATGTAAAAATATATTTAATTTGATAACATATAATAATATTTTATAATTTAATTATATTTATATACAAACTTTAAGATAAATATAATACAAACTTTGAATATAACCGACTTGTACATATACAAGCTCAAGCCTAACTCATTTAATATCGAATTGAACTTTAAGTCAGAATATTTTCAAGTCAAGCTTCAAGCTAAATTGAGTTTATACAATATCAGAACTCACCGTCAGGTTTGAGCTTTGATCAACATGGGCATCCGTGTTTTGAAGGCAAAAGGTGATAGTAGGCATTATTGTCGAATTCGACTCAATGGCACATAGCGAGGTTATCACTAAAATATACAAAGAGGGCAATGCAATGAGCACAAAAAAGAATAGGTACTACCAAAAGCTACAATATGTAGCATTATTTACCCCACTACTGACAAAACAAAAACAAAAACAACAGTGTTAACTATTTCACACCCACATAAAACGTTCTAACTGAAAAACATCCACTTTGGGACGTGCAAGATCAGCCACAAAATTTATGCTGCGAAAATCACTAGCGTTATTTGAATCTGAGCAGAAAATATGGAGACAAAACTCTTGCTAATCTGAAGCATGAAAGAGAATCAAGGCTTCAGTGCAAGAGCCAGTCCAAGTTTGGGGCTTTTCTCCAAAGCTTTGGTATCGAACTCTCCTGAAATGGTGAGGAGGGACTTGGGTTTTAGTTCATGCTGAAGAAGGGCACTGACCTTACCAAGATTATCAAATTTGGCCTTGACAAGTGTAAGAGAATCAATGGCATGAGCAGCTCCAACAGAAAACGAGTTCTCGCACGTGGAAAGTTTGCGGGAAGCCTCTGCTACTGCAATAGTATTCTTAACCGGATATACATGGTGAAGATAGGATAACTTTACCAGATCTCCTTTGTCGGCTCTAAAGCGCATACATAAAAAAAAAAACAAGATGAACTTGTCAAACAGATGCAACAAAAAACAAATACCACCTCATCACATTCTACCTTAACTATAAAAGCATAAAGCCATCTCCCAAAAGTCATATTTAAAATGTATTACTTTGTGATCATAAAATAGGAAAGTAAGAACACCCACAATGCATGCCAGTTGTAACATTTCCACACAAAATCCATAACTAAAAATTGACTTTATCTCCCTCGTAAATAAAGTTCTGTGGAAGAAAATATACTTACAGAAAAATCGCAAAGCTAGCCTCTGGCTTTGTTACACCAATCCCAGCATTATACTTGGTGAAAGTATTAGAGGAAGAGTCATAACCTGCCTCAGCCCCCAACGCTAAGCCAGGGCTGCCAAGAGTCAACGTAAAATCCAAGGCAGGCGACTGACTAAGCCCAACAGCAGTAGTGAATGCCGCATGGTGATGAAAGTATTGAAACTCCACCTGGAAAATAACGGCGCAGCCAAATTCAAATATGAGGAAGAAGGTTTAAACTCAAATAAAATGTCAACACCAATGCACTCATCTGCATATATTGTGTCAAGTGAAATTTAACATATTTCCATACCTTCCCAGAAGTGTAATCAGGAATTATCAAGGTCGTGATGCATTTTGTGGATGGAAAGACATCTAAGAAAGTAAATGTTGTAGATATCTAGAAATGCAGAATTTGAGAATGTTAGGGATTTGAAACATTAGAATGTAAAACTTTTATGACCATTTTTTTTAAAAAAATGGGACTCACATTTGACTTAGAATCGACTTTGGCTTCAATGGTAGTGTTATTGTATTTGTATACAGCAGCAATATCACCAGTTGATAGTTCGCCCTTTTTTGTAGCACTTGAAGTCAAACCCTAAGGAAAGCAGAAAACAAGTACGTAAAAATAAATTATGCAGAAATTTATCCTTGCTTAAGGAATGCCTCCAACAACACGTCCTTAATGAAGATGAAAGGCATGAAAGGTGTAAAGTGCAGAACATACGGAAAAATACAAATTTGCAAAATATAACCACATTCACATGACAGAAAGACAATAGCATTCCTTTTTGAAGGCATTAAATTTCAAAAGGATGTAATTAAAAACACATGAGACCAGACACCACCGCAGAATAAACATCAAAATAAGAATAATTAATGCATGTCACTTTTATATTCTTATGGGTAAATATATCATATCAAACGAGGAAGTTTAAAAAGAAAAAGATGCTACTAAAAAAAATTGGATAAATCATGCAAAGGGAGGTACAAATTTTCCCATCATACAGAAATTTCCGGTCACTTGCCATACAATAAGCTTTATTAAATGTGAGAGTTTTCGGTTTCCCAGCTCAAATAGTCTTTTATTCAGTTTTTATTCAAACTATTTCTCTACAGAGATTGTAAATACATGTGATATAGATTTTGAAGCACCGGATATTATTAATGAAAAATTGAGTATGGTTGATTCCATCGTCCCTTTCTGTTAGTAATCAAGCAACTTAAATCTCCCTGTGCGGTTTCCAACAGAAACTCCTCGGTCCTGATTTCATGATTGATTTATCTTACACACCCCTTCCTCCTCCCACCAATCCTCAATCATGTAGTAGAACAATAAAATAGCTAAACCAACAGACAATAAAAACAACATTCCGCAAATATCCACACATCAACAAACGATACAATCGTCTCAATATAATAATTTTGATAATAAATTACCCAATTGACTTCTATTCAGGTAATTTAGGCAAGACCTATATTGCACAACTTCTACTGTACATCACAACAACAACAAAACAACACAGCGCTAAATTTATCCAATTATTCAACCAAATGACATGAACCACATTTTATCCAACAAACCTACAAAAAAAAGAAACTACCTCAATCATTAAATCGAACAACCACAAAAACATTTTAAAAAACAAACAAACAGCCATAATCCAATCCACTCACCACGCCAACATCACTGTAGGTGGAAACAGTAAGCTTCTGATCCTGGGTATAGTCCTTGGTCAACAGATCTGCCATGAAACCCCCCACAATCACACCAAAACCAAATACAGAGCCAAAAACGAATTAGAAAACCACACAATAAAAGTAGAATGATGAGAAAGCAAGCACCTTTGGCCTTCTTTCCAATGTCGGAGAAGAGGCCAGGACCCTTGTACATGGTTGCCGGCGGAGGTGGAGGAGCGGGCTTTCTTCTTCCCTGTGACGTTGAAGGGGAATACAACCATAGAAGAGGGCGTGGATGGTGAAGATATTGAGTAATATAATATATAAATATATTAAAAAAATATAGAGGGGAGTGGACAGGATGCCACCTAGGGTGAGATTAATTAAAATAATTTATATATCAACTCTGTAATTAATTAATATTAGGGATCATCAATCATCATTATTGGGAAAAATTTTAACCCTTGTTTATACCTCAGTGAGTCTATATCTTTAAAACGTAATGTAATGAAAAGTCGAACTAATGTAATGAAAAATTAAGATTTAATGATTATATATATATAACAATAAAAAAAATTATGTGAGAATTTAAATTTGATGTGCAATATTTTAAGGTATTTTTTAAAGAAATTTTACTATAGTAAAATATATTATTAATAAAAATATTATTCCGGCTCAAACTCTATCCGTTTTAGCTAAAATTGCAACCCAACGACGTGACTCATGCCTGATTGCAACGAAGTGAAATAAGGTCTTATACACAATCACAAAATGCCATTGGTTTTTCCATCCCCAACAACTTGAATTCATTATCAAGGTCCACCCAGCTACATTATCTCCTTCATCTCTTCTCTCAACTCTTCGACTCGATCCCACCTCCCAACTGCCGCAAAAATTTCAGACAACGACACTAACATTGGCGGCTTACAAGGCAATTCTGCTGTTCTAATTTTCTCATCCATCATCAGTCCTTTTTCAAGCTCGTGAGTTCTTGCAGCACACAAGAAGAGCTTGCCACAGTGATTCTTCATACTTCTTCGGCGAGCTTCTAATAAACCGGTCGGCTTCATCAAAAGTTCCACCTTCTGCTAGCAACCTCACCATGCAATGAAAATGTTCTTCTGCTTCAATGACCATGGATTGAAAGACACGCTTCCCATAGTAAATATACCCTGTGTGCCCACATGCAGAAAGAACACAAGCATAAGTGGTACTGTTTGGCTTTGTTCCTTCACTCTTCATGGCTTCAAGCAGCTCCATGGGTTCATTCAGTTTTCCATGACGAGCAAGAGCATCCATCATGGCCGTCCATGAAATAACGTTTCGATCTTTCAAGTTCCCAAATATCTTCATTGAATCATCAAGACTTCCCCAATTGGCTTACATATTGATCATTGACTTCTGAACCTTGACCTTCCTTTCCAAGCCAGCTTTAATGATTAGACAGTGAACCTGCTTACCAAACACAAGCATCACTAAACTGGTGCAAATACCGAACACACTGATGATAGTGATGTCGTCTACACATGGGCCAAATTCCATGAAATCGCAGAAATGTATTTCGTGAAAACCACTTCCACTGCAGCCTTCAATCAAAGCATTCCATGATGCAACATCTTTGTATTCAAGAGCTTCAAAAACTTTCCATCCATCAACCATCTCCTTCCACCCAGAGTACATTTTCAGAAGAGTGCTGGCGAGTCCTTGGAGTTGTCTACCACAAACTTTGTCCACTAGACATGCAGAAACAGCAGAAGATAGAGAAGTTGAGTCCACAACGACTCCCACTTTCTTCATCCTCCAATAAGTTCGAACTGCATCCTGGAGTTCCCCATTCTGAGCGTAACCTGATATAAATGAATTCCATGATACCTCATCCGGACTACCAATTTCTTCAAACGCCATCCTCGCCTCAGACACCAATCAATGCGCCATATAAAGTGTGACAACAACATTGGAGACCATTGTGTACGCCAGAAAGCCTCTTCGAAGACAGTGACCGTGAGCCTAAGCAAGAGGAGAACACAAACAAATAAAAATACTATCCATTTTTTATCATCATCATCATCTTATCCCAGCAGTGTAGCAAAAAATATACATCACAAACTTACTGGTTTCACATTTAAATCATAACATAACACCTGTATATATACATACTGGCAAGTTTATACATTGAATACCCTTGTGAATATGTGATGCAACAATTGGAAGGGTGGAACATAAGATAAAGTTATAATGATTTAACACGTCTTTTAATCCACTTTTTAAGAAGATTAAATAGGCACCAGATCAATTGAGAATGCTATACATCAGCATGTCCTTGTAAAGCAGATAATAATGAGATTCAACTTGTCAAACCATGACATGCATGATAACACCTCTACACAGACATAGTGGCAAGTTTTAAATTGAATTCCCTTCGTGATGCAACTCATTGGAAGGGAGCAACATCAAATCAAGTCTTAAAGATTTAACCACCTTTCATTATCCACTTTTCGGATTATTAGATAGGCATCATATTGATTGCCAATATATGTCGCCGTAAAGGTTTTCAAAACATGACAAGATAACGGCCAATTCATAAATTTCATACATGAAAGATGAAGAAGCCCGCATTCCTTGGAAGTCCGTTTCAAAAATCAAAACAATTCAAATGCTTCAGAAAACCTATAAATAAAAGTAGTGACATGTTTATATAATGAAATTCCCTTCACGATGCAACCCATTGGAAGGGAGGAACAGCTAACAAAGTCTTAAAGATTTAGCATCATCTAATTTTTTTTCAGATCAGTATATAGGCATCATATTGATTGCGAAATGTCACATATTATCATATCCATGTAAACCTGATGATAATGAAACTCAACATGCTTTCCTATATATAAAAAGATAACAGCCATTCATAAGCTTCAAAAATCAAAACTTTAGAACATGAATGATAAATAAATAAATAAAATAAATAAAAAATAAAATAAAATAAACAACAACAACCTGCATTCCTTACTGCAGAAGACCCTGCTCACCACACCCACTGATCACACTAGCATAAGGGTACTCATTCGGACAAACACCTGGGTCCTCAACACATTCCTCACAAGCATACCATCAAACACCTTGCGGGCACACTCCATCTCCCGCCAGTTCGAGTACATGTTGATAAGGTGATTCTGCAAGTAGGACTGCGGAGACCAGTCCTCGCGCACCAGAATGGCGGCTTCGGCCGACCTTCCGTCGGCGATCAGCCGGAGGCCGGAGCGGGCGCCAAGCGTGCTGTCCTAGAAGAGATGGAGTCCAGAGGTCCCGCCGGAGAAGGGGAGCTCCGGCATCTTCGAGGATCTTATTGGCATGCCGGAGCTGCGCCGGCGTCGGCTCTGCC
>JAVDBV010063146.1:0-14911 GCA_032619315.1 Piper longum
T
The DNA here is from genome assembly GCA_032619315.1 of Piper longum. Classification (NCBI taxonomy): domain Eukaryota; kingdom Viridiplantae; phylum Streptophyta; class Magnoliopsida; order Piperales; family Piperaceae; genus Piper; species Piper longum. The sequence continues at coordinate 2 of JAVDBV010063146.1, forward strand.
GTGAGGGCGTAAGCGCTGTATGTATGCATGATTATGATTATGAGCCGTGCATGCGAGCCGGCATTTGATTAAGTATGTTTGCTTACTGCCAGGTGTGAGGCATTCTTGAAGTTTCATATGTTTTCGTGGGTAATGGAATACCCATTTGCCAGCTTGTATTAGTTATTTTTCGGACCAGTAACATTCGTTACTGACGGTTTTCTTATAATATATATAGGTCTCTCAAATTCTGTATCGACTTCGGCGGAAGGACAGATAAATGCTACACACACTTGAGGTCAACATAAAATTTTCTTTCTTGCATTTATTTATATTTGATATATTTTGATGTTTATTTGACAATGTCTTCCATTTTCATGACACCAAGAGGGTTATTTCGATCTATTTTATGGTTCGAGTCTCACAGACTAATAATATTAAACATGTCTCGACTCGATCGTAACATTTCTGATCCGGTTCTTAAGTGAACCGAAATTTGGGTGTTACAATAACCTTGTATATATATTTCTAGAGCTTAAGTTCAAAAACTAATAACTGATCTCATCTTTATAGTTTTACTAAACATGCGCAGAAAATACGACTAAACAGCCTAACATTGGAGGGATCCGATAAAACACCACTGCTGATGCCATCCTACATCTAAAACTCAGTTAAACTCGTCACTTAGGGAGTCAAGTTGAGATCAATGAAAAGGAGAGCTCGAACTCCAAAACCTACATCGGAATCCACTATTAAATAAAATACTGATCTCTTTATATGATGCATGTTCATGGTGTGTGCTTACAACATCAATACATCCTAATAAATCTGACAATGATAAATAAACCTACAAATAAGCATCATGCACATAAATCGAGATATAATAAAATAAAATACTTATAACGAAATAATAAATAAATAAATATAATAATAAATAAATAGATAAATAATAAATACATAAAAATAATAATACTCTAATCATAAAGGAATAATACAATTATGCTATATAAATACAAGGCTCATTGTAACACCCTGATTTTGGTTCACTTAAGCACCGATTGAGAAATGTTGTTATCGAGTCGAGTCATGTTTAAAGTTGTTGGTTAGTACAATTTGGTCGATAAAATATATCGAAACAACCTTCATAGTGTCATGATAATGGAAGACATTATTAAACACATCGAACATAAAAAAAATTGAGAAAGTAAATAACTATGCTGAGTGCAAGTGTGTGTAGCATTTACCTATACTCCCACTAAAGTCAACTCAAGATTGCAAGACATACATATATTATACAAAAAATGTCACTAACGAATGTTATTGGTCTGAAAAATAATAATATAAACTGGAAAATAGGTACTTTATTACCCACTAAAATTTATGAAACTTAAAGATTACCTCACATTAGGCGGTAAGGAAACAAACTTAAGCAACTGTCGGCCCGCATGCACGCCTCATAATCATATTCATACATAGAACGCTGACACCCTCACATCTTTCATATCACCCGCCTTGGTACTCGAGTGGCAAAAGGAACAGTTAATTTAGTGCAAAAAATTCTAGAAATGTGTTGCATTATGCAGTACCCTCATACACCACACTACCTCTAGGTTTGAAGGAGTATTAGTGTGGTCCATATATATCTTCATGCCACTCATTCTCTTATTTATGAAATCCGTAAAAATGCATGTATTTACATAATAAGCTAAGGGAAGAGGCTTGTATTATACATATCTAGATCTTTAGTTCGAAAACGAACAAGGGATCATATCATTGTAGTTTTATTAAACAAGAAACAAAGTTAAGTGGTCCGACATCGAAAGGATCTAATAAAATACCTTTGATTTCACCCTACGTCTAAAACACGATTAAACTATACATGCAAGGAGTCAAGCAAAGAGGGAGAGTCCTACCAACCTCTCGCCCAAGCCGCAAGCGTACCTACACTTCTATGGCGAGCTCGATCTCCGAAAACCTACATTAGCGGGAAACTGGATCCAGAACAATTTTAAGAATATGAGTATGAGGCTCAGCTAGGCATATGAGCAGGTTATGGAGGCTGAGTATGCCTGACATGCATATAGTGGAGTATGATAGTTTCGGGTATGATATAGTGGAGTATGAGTTAATAGTGTATACATGAGGTATATATATGATTTTTCCGAGTTAGCCAGGATTTTAGGCCTAGATACAAATCGTTACAACATTTAGTATCCGTTTGAGATTTTTAGGGTATCCCATTGCATAGATCATAGGGATTTCGGACCATCGAATTTTTCCACATATGCCCAACTTTATAGCATTTAGGGTTTTGAGCCCATTTAACCTTGATGCCTTGATTCTGGTGATAGAGTCACTTTGAGCACTAGAGCCAGTTTTTACATTCGATTGTCTTGATCTGAGCTTTCTATGCATATGTATAGTGCATGTACCCATAAGCGGGCCCCACTAGGCTACGAATTGTCTGACGTCCAGATCATGCCGCGTGGCAAGATTTGAGCCGTCCACTCATCTTTCTCTTCACTCATTGATTTCCAGAGTTTTCATGATTTTGAAATTTTCCACCTTTACGTCGCCACCACCTCGACTCGCCACCGGTGAATCTCTGCCTCGCCCCCGGCCACCGGACTGGCACCCCATGACCACCTCATGCCCATCTTTCTTGTCGTACCTCTCACGACCACCGGCACCGCTGTAATAGCAGCTAGTGAGGGAGTTTTTGGATACAGTTTTCGACACAGCCGCCACCCGTTCGGATCGTTTACGATGCCGGCAAGTGTCCACTTGCGAAGCCGACCACCCCGACGGCTTCCCCTCGCCAACATCTATAGTTTCAGACCAACACCTTCTGCCGCCATGGCCACGATTGCCACTTGCGACCTCATCGCACCTGAGGGCGATCAACCCCTTCCCGGCCGTTTTCTGGCCAGCTGACAGCCGGACTCGGCCGATCGTCACCACCAGGACCCGTCATCCTTCCCTCTTTCGATCACAATCGACGACACCACGAGCCGCGGCACCGTCAGCATTCTCTTCCGACGGGTACTGCCGCCCCCCATTTGCTGGTTTGCCCGTCATCACGTCCGCTAGGTGGCGATTGCATCCTCTGGCCATGACCGCATCCGCCTGCAACATATTGTTCATGAGCCCGTCAATTCATGTTCGAGTCCACTTGTCAAGTTCAGGTCCACCCAGCCAACCCAACCCATTTTCCCGCTTGGGTTGGTTCTGGCAGCTTGGTTCGGTGTGGTTCAGCCCGTTTTCGGTCGTTTCTCGACCATTTTTGGTAATTCGAGAACTATTACATTTGTTTAGATGCATATTCACATTTTTAGCATGTTTGGATGTTATGGGTATTTTTATTTATAAACTAATTATTTTATTTTTTATTTATTTATTCATGATTGTTAATTTCTTATTATTTATATATTTGTTCACTATGATAATTGATCATGTGACGAATTATTGTTATTGATAATGTATTTATTCATAGGTATTATTTTTATTCATGTTTATCTTATTTTAATTTATTAATTAATTGATTATTAATTGTTTTCTTAATCGTGTTTTTATTTATACGTATGTAGTCATATGCTCGTATATTTAATATTTATATTAATGCTCCTCATGAATAGTTAATATTATTTATTTATTTGTTATTTATTATTAATAATGATATATTTACTTAGTAATATTAGTCTTATTTATGTTAATCAAATTGTATTTATTTGTTTATTTATCTATTTGTCTATTTATATATATATATGTTATTATGTATTTATATTTAATTATATATTCTTAGATTGTATAAGTATGATATTATTTTGTGATTAGATTATTATTTATGTTTATGTATTTGTTATTATTTAACTATCTAGCAGTGTATTTATGTATTTATTTATTATTTATTATTACTTATTATATGTCTCGATTTACGTGTTGTGTGTTTAGGTGTAGGTTTATTTAGTACCGTCTTATTTATTAGGATGTGTTGATAATGTGAGCACAACCCACAAGCATGCATCATATAGAGACATTAGTATTTTACTTAGCATACTTAGGAGTGGGTTCCGATATAATGTTCGTAGTCCGAGCTTGCCGTAGATGTGCAGAAGGCTTGGAGCTTGGACCACAAATCCGTAGGACTCTCTTTCTTTACTTGACTCCTTGTGTGTATGATTTAATCGTGTTTTAGACATAGGGCGGCATCAGCGGTGTTTTTATGGATCCCTCACATGTCGGGGCATATAGCCATGTTTTTACATTTGTTTAATAAAACTACAAGAATGAGATCCCTTGTTAGTTTTTGAACTTTAGCTCTACAAATTTATTATACAAGCCTCATCCCTAAACCTGTTATATAAGTACGCGCTGCATTACGTAATACCATCATACACCATACTACCTCATAGTTTGAAAGAGTACCACTCTTTCTCTTATATGTGAAATCCATAAAACGAACAAAGGATCTCATCCTTATAGTTTGATTAAACAAGTGTAAAAATGAGGCTATATAGCCCGACATGAAAGTGATCCGATAAAACACCACTGATGATGTCATACGTTGAAAACATGATTAAATACTACACGCAAGGAGTCAAGCAGATAAGGTGAGTCGTACGGACCAATGGTCCAAGCTCCAAGCATATCTGTGCATCATATCATCAATACATAACAAAGATAATAATACTAACAAATCTATAAATAAACATGTGGCACGTAAATTGAGACACAATAATGATTAATAATAAATAAATAAATAAACAAAAAAAATTCATTCCTAGATAATTAGATAAATAATAAGTACATAAACATGAACAATAATCTAATCATAAAACAATAATATAATATTATTATACTAATATACAGGTAAACAAGAGTAAATATCAATATCTACTCGTGTTAACAAACGTATAAATAAATAAATAAATCTATAATAATCCAATAAATAAATAAATAAACAAGCAAATAGTTAATACTAATTATTAATGACTATTAATAATATTCTTGACATACAACACAACAATACATAATTAAATACAAATAAATAATGACATGCACATCACAAACAAATAAATAATATATATGTATATACAATTTAGTACACATAATAAGACAAATATTCATAAGTAAATATAATGTTAATAATAATAAATAATCATATAAACATTTATCATATATGATAAACATATAAATAAAAATAAATAAATAAATAAATAAAATAATAAATAAAGAAAAGCCATCATAACATCCAATTATGCTAAATCATGTAAATATTCATGAAAACTAACATAGAAGTTCTCGAATTACCGAAAACGATGGAAGAACAGACAAAAACGGTCAAAAAATTAGCTTAACCGGACTGAACCGGGCTTAACTAGGCTAAACAATCCGAGTTAGAAAATGGGTCGGGTTGACTGGGTGGGCCTGAACAGGACGGCGGACTCATACCTGGGCTAGTGGCTGGTGGACTCGGCTAGCATGGCAAACACGAACACGGGTAGGCGAACGTGGTCAAAGTTGGCGGACTCGATCATGGGCCGATGGGTAAACGGGCCGAACAAGGTCCGGCGGTGCTTGACGCCGAAGAATGCCGATGGTGGCGCGGCAAGGGTTGCCACAGGTCGGGATCGACAGAGGAGAGGACGACGATGGTGATGGCAGTGATGACTAGTGTAGTTCGACCACTGGTCGGCCGAAAAATGGCTAGAAAGGGGTGGCATAGCCAACATGTGTTGCGACGTCGCCGGTAGCGATCATGGCAACAGCGGAGGTCAATGTCGGTCTAAAAATGTAGATGTAGGTGAGGGGAAGCTGTCTGGGTGGTCGTATCGGCCAGAGGTGGCTCGTCGGCGCCGGAAAATGACCCAAACGGGGGGCGGCGGTGGTGTAGACTGGCTCTAAAAACTCCCTCACCGGCGGCGACTGCGGCAGTGCCGATTGTTGTGACAGGTATGACTAGAAAGCCGTCTGCAAGGCGGTCATGGGGGTGCTGGTGTGGTGGTCGGGGGAGGTCCGGAGACTCACCGGCGGCGGATCGAAGTGACAGCGGCACTAAAGTGAAAAGCATCCGACATTGATGGACATCACTGGAAATAAACGGGTAGAGCTAGGGTAGAGTGTACAGCCTAGATCTTGCCATGTGGCATGATCTGAGCGTTCGACAACCCATGGCCTAGTGGGGCCCACTTATGGGTATATGCAATATACATATGGACGGAAAGTTCACATTGAGACCATCCAATGTCAAAACCGACTCAAGTTCTAAAAGTGACTCTATCGGCATGAATCGAGGCCAAAAGGGTAAATGGGCCTCGAAACCCTAAACGAATTTAAGATGGGCCCACAGGGGCACATTCGAGTGATCCAAAATTCGTATGGTGCATGGAAATCAAATGCTCAGAAAATCCCAAACGGATGCTAACAATGCAACGGCCTAGATCTAGGCCTAAAATTCTGCCTAACATTTAGAAAAAAAAATGTGTATACTTCAATATATACTGATAACTCATGCTCTATTGTATCATAATTGAAACTATCATATGCATATTGAGCAGAGTCAATTCCATAACATGCTCATATGGCCATCTTGGCCTTATACTCATATTCTTAAAATTGTTCTGGCTCGAGCTCGCTCAAATCGACTCGAGACAGCCCTAGCTAGAAAAAACTAAAATTAGGTAAAACCCTAAGCCAAAACTAGGGTTTTACAACCTCTCTTCCTTATAAAAATTCTGTCCTTGGAATTTCTTACATCAACTGCGATCGGAGGACTTAAGTGAAGATGCCATTCTGCTGAAAATCTGGTAGCTCTCCCTTGAAAACTAGCTGCACACGGTCCAAACATACCAACATACAGCTTGATCTCTAAATGCTGACAAAGCTCACTAGTTCCTTAGTAATCTGGCTCGACAGACTGCACGTGCTCGAATCATTTGACAAAACATGGCATATATGCTAGGATCATTTGTCTGCACTGACCATACATACTCAAATCATCTCACTGGACTGACCATGCATGCTCGAATCATCTCCCTAGAGTGATCATGCATGCTCGAGTCATCTCGCTAGACTAACTCTTAAGTCAAACACTCAGGTGTCCCTCTAAGAAGAACTAAACTAGGTCTTAGCCAACTAAGTTCTAAGTTAGATATCTCACTCTATTGTATAGTGGAATAAGGAAAGTTGCTATGACTCTACTGTGTGCTATAGCTCTTGTAACTATCTATATGACCACTAACTGCTGAAGAGGGCTCTCTGTGATGGAATAGAGGCGAGAACACCAGTACATGTACAGCGTGTCTCAACGTGTGTCAACGAGTATGAAAACATACTTTGTATGGACCTTTGGATCTGCATCTAGTCTGTGGCATGAGCACTGATCAGTGTTTGCTCATCTCAACCATCTGGAAAACAAATAGTATGACATCTCTGGTCACATGGAAAGAGGCTAAATATCTTGTTGAAAATTAGTCATAGTGTTCTAGGGCTCTAACTGGGAGGTGCCTCATCCTCACATAATCTGACATTATTTTTCTATCTGTGGTGGCATAAGGATATCTGTCTAAGCCACGGTGGGGTAATGAAACTCTATATAAGATACTGGGTTACTCAAAAGTATAGGTAGGTCCATGGACATGTCTCGAAGATTATCATGATTGGACTCTGCCATAGGTTGGCCACCTATGGAACAGCTAATCAGTGATGAGTCTAAGAAATAGCTCCTGAGTGGTTCTAGTTCAATCAATTAACAGTAGGCATGTGTTTCTCGATATTGTACTAGTCATGCACTTCTAAACGGATGGGGTTCAAACGACCTAAAGAACTACTATCTTTCCTCGAGTCTACAGGGACTAGTATTGAGGTTTGACACATGTCTCATCCGCTCTTTAGTGGTGTGTGACCTGTCGTCTTGTACTGATTTGTATCACTAATCTTGAGTTACATGACTACTATCATTGTGGTAGACTCTCAACCAAAGCTATAAGTTGAGATGAGCATACACTGGTGTCCTTCTATCTGGTCAACATGTTCTGGTCAAGCTGAAATCTCTGCCTGTGTCATTCCCAAGCTTGAGTGATGTTGTTTCCTCCGGTCGGGTTTGTCATTGGCTACCTGCATTGTAAATCCTAAATAGTACCACAAAGGTACATCCTATACTTGGGGCAAAGGCTCAATCTTATCTCTCAAGGTAAAGACCTAATCGGGTTGGCGAAGCACAAGGAAAATGTTGTCTCCCTAATGGACATTCCCTTACTAAACCCATCATCTATGCTAACATTCTAATATGAGTCAAATATCTCTCTCTAGCTAGGCTAAACTCTAAACGAGTTAAGATGTGCATCTAATCATTTGCTAATCGTCTAATCTGTGGACCCTAGCTGTGGGTCATATGTATGGTATTACACTTACTGAACAATCTGACAACTATGGTCATCCTATCTGGTTGTCATACTGTCTTGGTCTCGTACTCTATCCATATAAATTTATAGAAGACCCACTAACACTGTCAGCTAATCATCTGACCTGTATACCCTAGGTATAGCCCTTACATACTTTGTCATGCTGACTGAACAATCTGACCAGTGTAGCCATCTCATCTGGAGGTCACACTGCATTCTTCTCAAACTCTGTTCGTGTACAACCTTAAAAGACACACTAATAGTGTCTGATGATTCTTGTAAGGCCGTAACTAACACTATCTTGCAATACTTGTCTGACCCATGGATGTCAGGTCAAGGCAATGGTATGCAAGATGGCTACTGAAGTCAATCATGTATCATCGCTTCAAAATTATCTTAGTGCACCTAACTTTCCTCTACCCTACTAATGTTATCGTAGCTATATATTGTCTTCAATCTCTGACTCAACTCTGCACTGAGTGTTGTGGTGTGCAGTCTCTATGCAAAGCTAAACACATCTTCAAGTGGTTGTCCTCCTTTAGGGTTAGGTAACTACTTGGCCCTTACTTCCACTACAACTACTCACACAACGGATGGTGGTTTTGTAACACAGATGGTAGTGGTGTGCATTCGGTCAACGGTAGTGCATCACAGTTGACGACTGTGTTACTCGGATGGTAGTTGTGAAACTTGGACAGTGGTTATGCATCTAAGACTATGGTTGTGCAACTCAGATGGTGGTTGTACTAATCGGACAGTGGTTGTGCTACTCGAACGGTAGTTGTGCTATCTAGGTACTGAACTTAGATCCTGATCATGTATGTCATGAATCCATTACTGGCTTTGGCATGTTCATCTCCATGTGCTGTCTCATCATAAATATTCTTATGAACTCGAATTAGCCTATCCAATCATGTGTGCAAACCAGGTGCTGAAGCCAGGTCTGATCATGTACGTCATGAACTCATTATTGTCTCTGACATATTTATCTCCATGTGTCTATTTCCCCAGAGGTAGTTGCCATCAACTCGGTTCAGGTTATCCAACCTGCATATCTGATCAAGAGGGGTCTCGATCATAGTAGTAACACGTACAGTGGGGATCCAATAATCAGCCTACACTATCTCCTGCAATTTGGGGTGACTGCTCGTACAAACACTAACTAGTTCTCAATAGCCATCACTAATCTACCCTTGGTAGGTCGAGTGAAATCTTGTCAACCATCTATATCCATTGTAATATTTAATCTTGCTCATTATCGGTGTTTTCTTGTCTATCAATTGAAGAGTGACCAACAATACTCTTAGAATAGACATACACTAGTCGAAGAGGGCAGACGATAAAGTATCCATAGGACTATAGATCCACCTCGCAACTCATCCTCATCCATTGCTATCTCCTCAAAGTGGTCCATCTAAAGTCGTCTATCCAAACTCTCATCTATGCTCCAAGTACCTCATTGGCTCCATTGTCATAACCACATCCTTCATCTATAGGGATTTGTTATAAGGTCCAAGTTCTCTAAAGTAGACCTCAACTATGCCTAATGAATCTGTATAAGTTACTCAATGGTCTTTTCGCAAGTGTCATGTAACTACATGAGTATCTTCATACTCCAAGCTCCCTAATTATCTTATCTCTTATAACCCTGTCTTTCAATGAACACCATGTCCCAAGGAAGGACTAATGTGGTGACATCCGAAAGGTAGGCAAATGCTACAATGTGGTCACTAAAGTTCCAAGTACTCCTAATCACAATCCAACTCAACCTCAGATAAATGAGCATGTGAACACTCTAACGTCATCCAAATCTTTGGCACGCTAAAAGGAAAAGCGTGTCTTTGAGCTTATCATGACATTCAGCGAGATCCCTGCTAGTGCCTACTAAACCATAATCTCATCATATCCATTTCATAAGTCCTCTATAATCGCAAACACCTAAGCTTGCACTACTCAGGTCTTAATGACCACACCATCTTCAATCATAAGAAATAAACCAAATAAAATATCAGTAGACTTGGCTCAGGACAGCTCCACACACTTGGCCCAAAATAAAAGTCCTCCATCTCAATATACCAAGACATGGCTCTGATACCAATTTGTCACACCCCAATTTTGGTTCACTTAAGAACCGAATCAGAAATGTTGTGATCGAGTCAAGTCATGTTTAAAGTTGTCGGTCGATACGACTTGATCGATAAAACAGATCGAAACAACCTTCTTAGTGTCATGAGAATGGAAGACATTATCAAATAAGCATCAAAACACATCAAATATAAATAAATGTAAGAAAGTAAATACTATGTTGAGCTCAAATGTGTGTAGCGTCTATCTATCCTCGCACCAAAGTCGACTCAAGATTTGCATGACCTACATATATTATATGAAAAATGTCAGTAATGATGGTTCAAAAATAACTAATACAAATGAGGAAATCAGTATTCCATTACCCACGAAAACATATAAAATTTCAAGAATTGCCTCAAACCAGGCAATAAGCAAGCATACTTAACCAATGCCGGCTCGCATGCAGGGCTCATAATCATAATCATACATACATACATCACTTACACCCTCACACCTTCCATATGACCCGCCACTACACTCGAGTGGCAAAATTAACAATTAAGAAAGTGTTACATATTCTGGAAATGTACTTCATTATGCAGTACCATCATACACCCGCACTACCTCATGGCTTGAAGGAGCACTAGTGCGGTCCATACATATCTCCGTACTACTCATTCTCTTATTTGTGAAATCCGTAAAACTGCGTGTACTTATATAATAGGCTTAGGAATGAGGCTTGTATAATAAGTTTCAGGATCTAAAGTTCAAAAACCAATAAATGATCTCTTCCTTGTAGTTTTATTAAATAAGTGTAAAAATGCGGCTAAACAGCCCAACATTGGAGGGATTCGATAAAACACCACCGATGACATCCTACGTTTAAAACACGATTAATTCTTACACGCAAGGAGTCAAGCAGAAAAGGAGAGCCCTACGGACCTGTGGTCCAAGCTCGAAGATATCTGTACATCTACGATGAGCTCGGACTCTTAAGCCTACATCGGAACCTCTTCTATGTACACTAAGTAAAATACTAATGTCTATATATGATGCAAGCTCGTGGTGCTCATATGATTAATACATCACAACAAAGAACACAATACTAACAAACGTATATATAAACATGTGGCATGCAAATCGAGACACAAGAATAATTAATAAAAATATATAAATAAACAAAGAAAATACATTCGTAGAATTAGATAAATAATAAGTGCATAAACATGAACAATAATCTCCTGTCCATGAACAATAAACATAAAACAATAACATAATAATACTATATAAATATATAGGTAAACACGAGTAAATATCAATATATACTTGTGCTAGTAAACATATAAATAAATAAATAAATCTGTAATAATTCAATAAATAAATAACTAAATAAACAAATTGTTAATATTAATAAATAATGACTATTAATAATATCAAAGTCATACAACACAATAATACATACTTAAATATAAATAAATAATGACATACGCATCACGAATAAATAAATAATATATATATACATATATACAATTTAGTATACATAATAAGACAAATATTCATAAGTAAATATAATGTTAATAATAACAAATAATCATGTAAACATTCCTCATATATGATAAACATATAAATAAAAATAAATAAATAATAATGAATAAATAATTAATTAAATAAAACAATAAATAAATAAAAACTGTAAAGACCCGAAAAAAAAAATCGGTGCGGTAGGATCGAACGTTGGAAAATAATATTTCCATTTAAATTATTTACCCACTACCCGAATAATTATTAATTACCCGGTCAAGTGTAATGTATTATTTAACCAGTTAAGTACCATTTAACTTACTAAGTGAACCATATTATTTACCCGTTTAAACGGTTAAGTGAACCATTTTAGTTACCCGTTTAAACAAGTTAAGTAAACTGTATTAATTACCCGTTTACCCTGCTAAGTGAAATACGCGCGAAGTGTGTTTTCACGTACTGTTGCCGTCATTTCATTATATAAGGAGAAGGGTGGGGGCGTCATTCTCATGATTTTCCTTCGAAAAACGCCGGCTTCCTCCTTGCTCGGGTAATTTTTCTTCTCTTCTTCTTCGTGGTTTTCAAGCATTACATATGTTGAATTGATAATAAACTTGATAATCATGGAATTAAAGTTTTAAATCAATAAGAAACAATAAACTTGAACTGGAAACCGAAACTCCTGTCCATGGCCAACAAGTGCAAAATGTTGGCAAGATGGGTGACCATAAACGAAAAATTCTAGGCACTCGCTCACAATTCTGACCACCCTCCGTCTGCTAGACTGAAGGGTGGCTTTGCTATGGCCCTAATTTCTGGTGGGTGGCGGAATTGCAGCTGTTATTGGGGGGAGTTGCAAGGGCGGTGGAAATAGAGGACATTACGGTGGGTGAGGAAATCCGGCCATCTAGGGCGGCAATTGGGTTACAATCCGGTCGGGAAAGGTCCCTAAAGGGTCGAAGGTGCCAAGACGACAACCCAATTGCGGCGGCGAAGCTCGCCAGCGGCGGATCGATGACGCGAGCGTGGAAATTTCTGGAATCTGGCCAATCCATCGTCGGCACAGCCGGAAGGTGGCTAGAGGTAGTTGGGGAGGAACTGTCATGGCATGGAGGGGCTGGTCGACATCAGTTGACGACGGTTAACGGCAGGCAGAGGTGAACTGAGCTCAGTTGACGATTGTGAACGAAATGATGACTTCGGGCTACGATTGTGCGCAGAACATGATAGCAGTGGCCAAAGGTCCTAGTAGGGGTCGGATTTGGTACGGAGGTGAGTTGATTTACAGGGGTGGTTTGGCCCGTGGCGGCTTGCTGTCGACGAACGGTTCATCGGAAAACACCCCAATCATAGCTCTGTTTTGGGAGAAGAAGAGAATTAGGGAAGAAGAAAATAGCAATTTCATAAATACAGGTTGCCTCAACACAGTTCAAGTTAAAAAACAATATCAACTCATAATAAATCTTTAAAATAATTAATTTAAGGGTCATGATAAACGGTCATGATAAATAATTAATAAAATTACGAAAATTAATAAAATTACCATAATTAATAAAATTACTGTCATGATAAACGGTAAATAATTAATCGGCTTATTACAAACCATTAAATTAAATATGAGGGTTATAAGGGATACATAAAATAAAGACTTCACCTATACCACAATAAATTAATAATTATTAAATAAAACGATTATTTTAATAACAAATTAGCAAGGTAGAAAATGGGGTAATAAAATATAATAGTGTAGAAAATCACGAAATAGCATAATTAAATAAGGAAGAGTGGAACCTTATTAAATTAAATAAATTACAGATAATTATGTTACTAATATCTTTAAATTAGGATAATAAAAATCAGTCAAAGAATATACCAATAATAGTAACTAATTATTAGTTATAAATTAATAATTATTTTATTAATTATCATATGAGGATTATAATTGAAAAAATTAATTTAAAATATAAAGAAGGACTTAAATGATTATATCATATGAATAATTAATTATATCACTAGAATAATTGAAAGTTAAACATTTAGTGATGTTCAACATGGCACATTTTATATTGTCAAAAATTGATAATTATATTAGTCATGTAATTGCATGCATTTTCTACATTAATAAAATTATACTCATGTATAATTTTATATCTTTGTTCAGATTAGGATCATTGATCGTAGTCTCAGGATTTCGTATAAGCTACAAATGTTATAAGACACTACGTGAGCCTTAGTCGGCCTGAGGAGGCTGAAATGTAATATATTCCTTCTGGCATCCTTAGTCGGCTTGAGCGTATATTCGACCACTATGTACCGTGTGCAACTGGGGTAAAGGAATTGGCACCGTGTCCAACAAAGGGCCACACTTTTAAAATTTACTTATAAGACAAATATAGAGTCTCTCACATGAGGCAGCACCCACGAAATAGGGAGTCTCTGCCACGAGGCAGCACCCACGATGTAAAACCCCATTTTCGGGTTAGGGTTTTACCCGATTTAAGTTTTTCCTATTCGGGTTAGTATCGAGTTGGTTCGAGCGAGATCGAGCCAAACTAGTTTTAGATTATTAGTATGGGCCTAAATGGCCGTATGAACATGTTATGGAGGCTGAGTATGCCCGAAATGCAAATTATAAGATCATGAGTTATTAGTGTATACTGAGGTATACTGATTTGTTTTTATGTATTAGACAGGATTTTAGGCCTAGATTTAGGCCGTTACGACGTTTAGTATCCGTTTGGGATTTTTTTGGGTACATCATTTGCATGCATCATAGGAATTTTAGATCACTCTATTTATACCCCTCTGGGCCCAGTTTGGTTGAGTTCAGTATTCGATGCAAATTTAGCCTTATTACTTCGATTCCCTCCTATAGAGTCAATTTCAGGACTCGAGTCAGTTTCGAGTTCGGACGGTCTCGATCCGAACTTGCCGCCATATC
>JAVDBV010063160.1:0-10441 GCA_032619315.1 Piper longum
AGCCTCCCCATAAAAAGGCTACGACCGGGGTGTGTAAGGCACTTGCCCGAGAATTGATGGTGAGAACTCCCCCACAAACGAGGCGTAGTAATCACCTGGGTCTAGTCATAGCCTCCCCATAAAAAGTCTACGGCCGGGGTGTGTAAGGCACTTGCCTGAGAATTGATGGTGAGAACTTCCCCACAAACGGGGCGTAGTAATCACCTGGGTCTAGTGGTAGCCTCCCCATAAAATGGCTATGGTCGGGGTGTGTGAGGCACTTGCCCTAGAACTGGTAGTGAGAGCTTCCCCACAAACGGGGCGTAGCGATCACGTGAGTGCAGTGGTAGCCTCCCCACAAAAATGGCTACGGCCGGGGTGTGTGAGAATTGGCTCTGGAGATGGTATTGGTAGCCTCCCCACCAAAAAGGCTACAGCCGGGGTATGGGGATACCTCCTCCGCATTGTTTTGGTGTATAGCGGCATCGCTTCACCGCATATTAAAATGAACATAGAAAACTAGTGGAATGTACTTGACTTGTGTTATATATTATACTACTTAGTGTTGCAATCACAAATGCGGAATTGCCTCCGCAGGTGTGCAAATACGAAATTAGGTGGGAGAAGCCATTGACAACCAGAGCATGGAGCAAGATAAATATGAGGACTCCCTTTTAATTTTTATTTGAGTTATAGATGTCGCTATGGGAATCGGTCTAAGACTGTGGGACAATAATTATTATATCTTGTTTAAAAGATAGTTTACTTTGAATGAGTCATATTTATGGTTTGATTTTTAGTAACACCCGGCCATCTAGACCTAATTAAATAATTGAAAAATGGCGGGTCGTTACAATATGTTTCGGAACACGTGTACTGACCCGATGCCGGTCGCGTGTATGAGGTATGAGGGGTCATGTGTACCCGATTATGTTATGATAACATCTTGAATGAGCAGACAATGAGTTATCAGAATATATTAGAATGTATAGTTGGTGATTTTAGAGTTCTTTATTTTGTGACCGTAGAAATAGTTTTAGGCCGTTTACTACGTCAGGATGCGTTATGGGGCAGTTTGGGTGGGTTGATAGTTATAGAGCATATGATTTTGATCTTTTGATGTTTGTTCTATTTTATGGGATTTTTCCTAATTTTATGGGGATTTTTTAGAATTTATTCGGTAGTATTTATTATTTTTTACTCAAGCCGGAGGCGAGTCAAGTAATATTTACGAAGTTGCCACCGTGCTTCTCTGTTCTTTCCGCGACACTTCTTTTCCAAACCCTAGTGCCGTCCCCCTATTTGTGCCCAACGCTGTCGCTGCTGGCGCTGCCCGGCCGCCGACCGGCGCCGCTCCGCCCCACCTCGCTGACGACGTGCCGCCCTGGCCAGGCTCGCCCAACATGCACAACGCGAGGAAGCCACTCCCTCGCGTCGCACTTCCGTCACCGATCGCGCCACCAACGACCACCACCGCCGCCACGATCGAGTGGTAGCCTTGGCATCCACGAACCCCTAGCGACTTTCCCCGACCAAAGCGCCGCCGATCGCCACCCCGATCGGCCGGATCTAGCCACCCCCACGGCCACCCATATTTTAGGGATTTTTCGGCAAGCCGCCACCTCCGTCGGTCGCGTTGACACCACAAACACGTCGGGCTCATCGAGACGGTTCCGATGATACCCTATACGGCCCCAATCCGACTAGTAGACGCCACCAGCGATTGTCGCCGGAAAATCGCCGGAGAGTGGCTGGAAAACTGCCGGAACCCGCCGGAAAACCGGAATTGTTGGAATTCACTGGACCTTCTCTGGAGTTCACCCAGTCGAACCCGATCGAACTTCGGATGCCGTCGAGCTCCGAATTCGAGGTTCGAGATGCACACATGAGAAACCCTAGCCGTCGCCGATTGTCAACGATGCAAGGTATAATTACCTCTAATCTAATTATCTGAAGTTAGTGAGTGTTAGCACATCATGCTAGGATTTGTTAATTGATGTGATTAAGGCTTAATTACTGATGAAATGATAAGTGGCATGGTTGATGAATTGTGAATGAATGTTAAGTGATCGAACGAGGTGAATTGAAGCGAACAAGTCGGTTCATTGCAATGTAAATTAGAATTACATAATAAAATTGGAACAAATATGATAGTTAAAATTATTTTTATATTATAATTATTTGAGTGTTATGGATGTTTGATTGTTTAGTGTGTAATGATCATGTCGAATTGTGCATCATGTACTTAGCGGGCATTAGTATTAAGTTCTGATGTGTAGTTACGGAGTAGGAGCTCGCTGCCTAGGCGTAATGGCACGCTTGGAGCTTCTATGTAACGACCCGCCATTTTTCAATTATTTAATTGGGCCTAGATGGCCGGGTGTTACTAAAAATCAAATAATAAATAGGACTCATTCAAAGTAACTATGTTTTAAACAAGATATAATAATAATTGTCCCACAGTCTTAGACCGTTTCCCATAGCCGCATCTATAACTCAAATAAAAAATAAAAGGGAGTCCTCATATTTATCTTGCTCCGAGCTCTGGTTGTCAATGGCTTCTCCCACCTAATTTCGTATCTGCACACCTGCGGAGGCAATTCCGCGTTAGTGATTACAACACTAAGTACTGTAATAGATAGAACAAGTCAAGGACATTCCACTAGTTTTCTATGTTCATTTTAATATGCGGTGGAGAGATGCCGCTATACTCCAAAACAATGCGGAGGAGGTATCCGCAGTAATTTGCACACCACGGCCGTAGCCTTTTTTTCTGGGGAGGCTACCACTACCACCTTCAGAGCCAGTTCCTCGCACACCCAGGCCGTAGCCTTTTTTGTGGGGAGGCTACCACTGCACTCAGGTGATAGCTATGCCCCGTTTATGGGAAAGCACTCATTACCAGTTCAAGGGCAAGTGCCTCGCACACCCTAGCCGTAGCCTTTTTATGGGGAGGCTATCACTAGACGTAGGTGATTACTACGCCCCGTTTGTGGGGAAGTTCTCACTATCAATTTTAGGGTAAGTGCCTTACACACCCCGGCCGTAGCCTTTAATGGGGAGGCTATCACTAGACCTTGTGCGAGTGCCTCACACACCCCGACTTTAGCCTTTTTGTGGGGCGGTTACCACTACTCCAAAATAATTCGATACAATATACATACATAATACGGCCTCGTGTCAGACTGTGTCAATTCCTTGACCCTGGTTGCACTTGGTGCATGGTGGTCGAATCTGGGCTCAGGCCGACCTAGGCTACCAATAAGGAAAGTATGACGTTCTACCTATTATACTTACCTAATTTGTGCTATCGTCCAACTGTGATCTGCTAACCCTAATCTGAGTGAAAACATAAGATTATACATTAGTATAATTTTATTTATATGAGCCTACAAGCAACTAAATGATATGCCATATTAAATATTTTATCTTCCATAATTCTACTTAGATAATTGATTATTCATGTGACATACTCTTGTAAGTGATTCATCACATTTTAAGTTAATTACTAAATTAATAATTCTCCCATGACAATTAATAAAATTATTAATTTATAACAAGGAATTTAATTACTATTTTTGGTATATTCTTTAACTAATTTGTATTATCCTAATTTAAGGATATTTTTAATACCATTATTTTAATTTATTTAATTTAATAAAGGTTCAATTTTTTATATGATTATAATTTATTAACCACTCGGTTTACTTTAACCGCTTTTAACAAGCCGATTAATTATTAATCGCTTATCATTAGCGAAATTTTATTAATGTCGTGATTTCGTGTAATAATTTATTAAATTATTATTTTAGCCACTTACATCGTCTATCATTGAATTAATTATTTTTAATGATTTATTTCGAGTTGATATTATTTTTTAACTCGAACCAGTTTCGAGTCAACCTATATTTACGAAACTGCCATCTTGTTCTTCCCCAACTTTCTCTAAAACAGAGGTGCAATCGGGTGTTTTCCGACGCACTGTTTCACTGTCCAGCAACCACTGGCCAAGCGACTACCGTGAATCAACTGACCTCCCGACGAACTTTAATCTCAACCAGGACTTTTGGCCACTACTATCGGGTTTTGCCCACAATCGTAGCCTGAAATCATGATTCCGTTCACATTCGTTCTCTGATTTGAGCATTGTTTTCGCCATCAAAAGAGATCTGTTCTTCAAGCACGAACCAGCCAAGACTTCTTCTCCTTCAACCCCCAAAACCAGACCACGACTCCATCCATTGCAACCTTCCCCAGCAACGTAATTGGATGCCCAAAAATCCATACTTTATAGGCGACCTTGTCCTGCACCTCCAAGGCGACCCTCTCCCATTGTAACTCTGGGTCTGGTCACCAGCACCGTCCAATGCTACCCCAAACTGCAGCCAAGGCAACCCAGTCTCTGGCAAGCAGCACCGCCCAACCAGTCCCCTCTTTTCTGCACAACGACCCAACACAAGGAGAAGAGAAACCCACGTCGTCGCTGGTTGCAACGCCATGAGTTTGTGACTCCCTTGCCATGGTGCTGCTGCTGCAAGTCAGCAGGCTGTGCTGCCTTCTTGGCATGCAATTTCAATGAAAATTCAATCTATCTACATCACCTCATCCACAAGGACGTTGATGCAGCAACTTGGACAGCAAATGCTCTTGATTTCATGCAACATCCGTCAATTTCAATCCATGGACGAGTTTCAAGTTTTTATTTCAGTTTATTTCTTTCCTTTCTTAATGATTTCAAACTTTAATTCAATGATTATCCAGTTTATTTTTTTCAATTTCGATATGTGTATGCATAAAAACTTAGAAAAACAAGAGCAGGAAAATTACCCGAGCAAGGAGGAAGCCGGCATCTATCAACAGGAAATAATGTGAATGACGCCCCCCCTTTTCTCCTTATATAATGATATAAACTGACGGCTAGGATACGTGGAAGCACCCTTTCACCGTAATTCCGTTAACCGGGTACTTGGGTAATCGACATGGTTCACTTAACCATTAAACGGTTAAACGGTATGATTCACTTAACCGGTCAAATGGGTAAATAGTACAGTTCACTTAACTAGTTAAACGGGTAAATCATACTTAACCAGCTAACGATAATTATTTTCAATAAAATATAATTTTCCCCACGTTCGATCCCACCGTGTCGAACGTTATTATTATTTATTTTATTATTATTATTATTTTTTTGGGTCTTGACATTCTACCAGGTCCGTTTAGGACTCGTCTGTGATTTACGCTTTATTCCATTGTATGTTTGGATTTCTTCTTGCATGGTGAGTTAAGTGGCGTTTTATTAGATCGCACTTATCTCGGGTCATTTAGCCGATCGCATTTCCGGATTAATAACCCTCGAGGATGAGATCCCTCAAGTATATTTTCGAAAACAAAATCCACCACAAGTTACCTTCGGGTCTATTATATTAAATTCCCTACCCAGGCCTATATATATAGTTTCGTGTTTTCAGTGAGAGATGGAAAGAGGGAGGTGGCCATGGCTTCAAACAAGGCATGTGTTCCTCTTTTGGTTGATGTTGGGGAGGACCCACTTCAACCCGAGGGATCCTGCTAACTCTGCGTTTGAGTTCCTCACACCAGGAGAACGTCGAGGTTTACGGATACCGTTTAGTACAGTGCATGTCATGACTTGTGGCTCAAAGGGTACTAAAGGCGACTCCCTGAAAGTACTCGGCCTTCGGTCTGAAATGAACGAGAATGAGATTTTGGTGCAAGACGCAATAGATGAGATGGCCAAGAAAAGAGAATGCGATGGATAGGGGACACTGCCGCTTGAGGGAGATGGCTCCTGTTATTGCCCTTGTGAGAGTTCTTGAAGAAGTATATTATGGTTTTCATTAAACAGGAGGGTTAGCTCTCCTGTGCCAGTTTGATATTAGTTATTTTCCGAACCGGTAATGCTCGTTACTGACGTGTTTTCGTACTATATGTAGGTAATGAGTACGAGATGGATGTGCCAGCTATACGGAGGAGCAATGAGGTCTTCTGCACCCACACATATATGTTTGTTGATTGAATGTTTAATATTTCGGTAATGATTTTATTATATTGAAACTGACATGATGAAATGAAAGGACGTGATGAGATGATGTGAACATAAATAGATTACGCAGTCAAAGTGTGATGGGTTGAGACCCAAGTTTTAAAATGAGTTTATAGCATGTTAGATTTTGTATGAATGAAGTTGTTTGATATATGATTAAATATACTTGCATATATATATTCGACAGGGTGGCCCCTAATTGCATTTTTAGGGGAAATTCTGTCCATTATATTTTAGAAATTTTATTGATTTAGAACTTAATTATATTAGTGTGTGGATTAGTCGTATGTCATGTATGTAGTGAATCGTATCTTCATCTTAAGACGTCGAGAGTAGATCCGAGTCGGCTTAACCAAATCTAGTAGATTATCGAACGGTTCGGTCACTGGTAGCATTTCCGGGTTGGTTCAAGGGTGAGCCGAGTCGGGGTGTTGCAGCTATTATGCGGGGAGGCATTCCGCTACACTCCTATTATTATTTTAAAAACAAATTGCTGCCCCGTGTAGAACTGAGTCAATTCCTTGACCCTGGTTTCACATGATGCATGGTTGTTGAATTAGGGCTTAGGCTGACCACGGCTATTAGAAGAGAATATACAACATTTCAATAATTATACGGACCTGATTAGCTTGTACGTAATCCGGCGGCTGCAATCAACAATCCTAATCTGAACAAGAGCATAAAATTAAACATGAGTATAATTTTATTCGCGTAACAATGCACGCATTTAAATGATTAATATCTCTGTCCTTATAACAATTCGACAATTTAATAAATATAACAATAATTAAATAATTAACTAAAATAATAATTAAATAAATTCATCATAATATCTAATCATGTTAAACTATGTGAATATTCATCTAAACTAATATAAGGGACTTTGAATTACTGAAAATGGTCTGAACCGAGATGAACTACATCGAACCAAGTCGCTCGCCGGCAATAATTGTGGCCGTGCTGGTGGTCGTGAGTGGTCTCAAAATGTCAACCTTGAAGAGACGAACCTATTTGGGCAACGGTAGGTGGTGCCAGGCCGGTGGTTGGCTGGAAAATGGCCGAAACAGTGAAAACCCGCCGTTGTGCAAGTCCGCATTGCCGGCGGCGATTACGGCCACAACGGAGGTCGATGTCCGTCCCAAACTGTAAATCTCGACAGTGCTGGAAAATGGGCCAAAAAGCCACGGCGGTGGCAGAAACTGACTCCAAAAACTCCCTCCCCGGCGGCGACTGTGGCGGCACCAGTAGTCGTGGGATGTACGAATGGAAAACCAGACGCGAGATGGTCATGGAGGCGTCAGTCCGGTGGCCGGAGATGAGATGGAGACTTGCCAACGGCAAACCGAAGTGGCGGTGGCGTTAACATGGTGCAATGGTGGAAGATCTTGATCTGGGAAGGGTAGACGTCTAGTTTTTTTTTTAGTTTAATTCTTTTCTTTTTTGTTGATTTTAGATTTTAGTTTCCATACTTATCAACTTTATTGCCAAATAAACCTATGCATGCATGAAAATTAGGAAGAAGAAGAAAAGAGGAAAATACCCGAGCAAGGAGGAAGCTAGGGTCTGCCAGAAAGAAATGGGAATGACGCCCCCCCTTCTCCTTATATAATGAAATGATGGTAGGGTATGTTAAGACACCTTTTCGTCCGTATTTCACTTAACCGGTTAGACGGGTAATTGATACGGTTCACTTAATTGGTTTAAATGGTAAAATGGGATGGTTCACTTAACCGGTTAAATGGGTAAATAATATGGTTTACTTAACGGGTTCAATGATACTTAACCGGTAAATAATACCTTACACTTGACCGGGTAATTAATAATTAATCGGGTGTCGGGTAAATAATTTAAATGGAAAATATTAATCTTCCAACGTTCGGTCCTACCGCGTCGATTTTTTTTTTTCGAGTTTTTACAGTCTCCCCAACTTTCAAATATTTTGTCCTCGAAATATCATAGCATTAAGAGGATAATCATCATTAAGTACATCTTTGGGATCAGTTCATTTTACTACAATTACTTTAATTTTATGCTACAAACAGGCTAAAGTATTTCCTGGCCATTTCTTGTTCACACTCCCATGTTGCTTCCTCTGATCCCTCACTTTTCCACAATACTTTTACCAATGGAATTTTCTTGTTCCGGAGTGTCTTAATTTCTCTTTGCCAAGATGCGAATCGGCTTTTCCTCATTGGTTAAATCCGATTGTAGCTCAAAGTCTACAAAATTTGTGATGATATGATTTTCATCTCGTACATATTTCTTTAGCATTGACACATGAAAAACATTGTGTACGCCATCAAGAATTGGTGGTAATGCTAATCTATATGCACAATTTCTAACTCGATCTAGGATTCGAAATGGTCCTATGAATCTTGGCTTTAACTTCCCTGATGTTCTAAATCTGATCACTCCTATCCTTGGTGATGTCTTTATGTAGACAAACTCCCTAACTTGGAACTTTAGGTCCCTCCTTTGAGTATTAGCATAGCTTTTCTGTTGATCCTGAGCTACCTTAAGCCTTTACTGAGTAAGTTGCACTTTTTCAGCAGCTTCTCTCACCATCTCTGGCCCGACTATGACTGTCTCGGTAGACTCTAACTAGCACGATGGAGATCTGCAAGGCCTACCGTATAAGGCTTCAAACAATGTCATTCCTATACTGGCTTGATAAGGGTTATTATAGGTGAATTCAGTCAAGGATAAGTGTTTATCCCAATCTCCTCCCTAGTCAAGGACTCAAGCTCTCGACAAATCCTCCAAAGTTTGACTAGTCCTCTCACTCTGACCAAAATGGTGGCAGTGGCGGTGTAAACCGGCTCCGAAAAGTCCGTCATAGGCGGCGACTAAGATGGTCCCAGTGGTTGTGAGAGCTACAACGGGAAAGCTGGCCGTGAGGCAGTCTTGGTGGTGACGGTGCAGTGGCCAGGGGTGAGGCAGTGACTCTCCGGCAGCGATTCAAAGTGGCGGCGGCATTAATTCAATGAAATCGTGGGAGATCTAGATTGGGAAAATAATATTGTGAACGTAGGGTAGACGTGGATTGCTAGGGTATGTGAAAAACACCACAACACCTATATTTCATTTAACCGTATATTTTTACTAACACGAGGATATATTGATAATTACTCTTGTTTACCTGTACATTTATATAATATTATTATATTATTATTTTATGATTAGAGTATTGTTAATATTTATGTACTTATAATTTATCTAATTATCTACGAATGTATCTTCTTTGTTAATTTATTTAATTATTATTAATTATTATAGGGTCTCGATTTGCGTGCTACATGTGTATTTATAGGTTTGTTAGTATTGTTTTCTTTGTAGTGATGTATTGATGATATGAGCACACACCACATGCATACATCATGTAGAAACATTAGTATTTTACTTAGCGTACTTAGAAGTGGGTTCCGATGTAGGCTTCGGAGTCTGAGCTCGCCATAGATGTGCAGATACGCTTGGAGCTTGGACCACATGTCCATAGGACTCTCTCCATCTCTGCTTGACTCCTTGTGTGTAGATTTTGATCGTATTTTATACGTCGAACGGCATCGGCGGAGTTTTATCGGATCCCTCCGATGTCTGGTCATTTAGCCGTGTTTTATACGCAAGTTTAAAGAAACTACAATGATGAGATCCTTTGTTGGTTTTCGAACTTTAGCTCCAGAAATCTATTATACAAATCTCATCCCTAAGCCCTTTATATAAGTACGTGATGTTTTACGGATTTCACGAATAAGAGAATGAGCGGTACGGAGATATGTATGGACCGTGCTAGTACTCCTTCAAACCATGAGGTAGTGCGAATGTATGATGGTACTGCGTAATGCAGCGCATTTTCGAAATATGTGGCACTAACTTAGGTGTTCCTTTTGCCATTTGAGTACAGTGGCGGGTGATATGGAAGGTGTGAGGGCGTAAGCGCTGTATGTATGTATGATTATGATTATGAGCCGTGCATGCGAGCCGGCATTTGTTTAAGTATGTTTGCTTACTGCCCGGTGTGAGGCATTCTTGAAGTTTCATATGTTTTCGTGGGTAATGGAGTACCCATTTGCCAGCTTGTATTAGTTATTTTTCGGACCACTAACATTCGTTACTGACAGTTTTCTTATAATATATGTAGGTCTCGCAAATCCTGTATCGACTTCGATTGTAACGACCCGGCCCAAAGTGCAACATAATGGGCCTAAGTCATTTCTTCAAAATGGTTAACCGAAGTTAAAGATCTATAGTCCATTCCCACTTATAAATAGGATCTTAACCCGGTAGGTATTAGATGTGGGACTAAATTGAGGGATCTCACAATCCAACCACCTTAGGAAATTTCGTCCCCGAAATTCCTACACTTGGCCCGTTACTAGCCCCAGCCCATGACCTTTTGGTCTA